>JAUTBZ010198308.1:0-45541 GCA_032361785.1 Lepetodrilus galriftensis | reverse complement strand
GGGGAATGAATGAAGAAATTGATTATAACAATAACTCAATTATTATTTTTGGGGACAAGTGACTGAATTTGCTGTGCGGGGTCACAAATAGGCTTTAAAAGAGGAAATGAACAAATACCAGTGAAATGGGCTTATTAATGTCATTGAGCTTTAATATACCACCTGCTCAGGAATACTAGAATAATAGAAATATTTGTTTTTCATATTTTTACAATACTTGAACAGCTTCTGAACAGCCATAGATATACATTCATTATTGGAAAAAAAACACCCATTGTAATAGAAAGAAAATAATTTAAAACCTGCAGGAGGTTGTATTTTTAGAGTGAAAATACTGAATGAATAACGTCTTGGCTAATGCTGGTTAGCAGGGGATTAATGGGCTGTTAGAAAACATTAGGTCTTCTTCATAAACTGGAGCCTCCTCTCCCCCCAGAGAATACTTTCCACTGTGACAACACCCATAAAGCATGGAAGCCACCAGCATAGCTTACATGACAGTTACAAGAATTACTACTGCTCTTAACTAAGACTATTCCCATAGGTATTCACAAATTGGTTTTAAATTGGGTGTCCTGCAAGGTTGTGGGCTCTGTCCCTGTCTCTTTTCTGTATCCGCTGAATAAAGCTTGCATGCTTGTGGACCCCTATTAGCACACACTGCCCCTTTCATCAGTGTTTATTGGAGTCCCGGGGAGCGCTTTACTGGCCGTTTACTGCTGTTATTATAGCGGTGTCAACCCATGCACCTCCACCTCGCGCCCCCACCACCTCCAACTCTCACCCTCAGCCCTGACCCTGCTCTCTCGGATTGCTCGTATTCTTGCTGTCCTAATGGACAGGCTTTTGAAGTGAATTGGAGATGGATTTTAATGACTCACTTACAGAGACTATTCAAGTTGAATATAGCATCAAAGCGACCTAATCTTTTGTTATTTTCTAAATCAATTTTGCGGTGAATGGTGGCTCTCCGAGGTAGAAATGATCAGTTGTGGAAGATGAATGGTCTCATTATTCATTGATTGAGATGAACTCTCGGTGTTTCCTGGTCTGCTTTTACACGATACTATGGAATAGTGTCATATCTACATGAATGACGGGAGATATAGTATTTCACTATTTTACACATAATTTACTATTAAATTAAGTGTCGACATGAAAACTACAATACAATACCTTTTCAATGATTCATTTCTCACATATTGTATTTTTTGAATATTTTTAAAGGCTTATTTTGACAACTACTCTGAACACACCAAGATAAACAAAACAAGATGTGCAACTCCCATTGGGATGATGTAATACAATATATAGCAGCGGCAACGCTGCACGCTCCGAGACCAACATCACGTGCAGGACAACGGGAGAGGATTAGAGGATTGTGTTGTCAGCGTTCAGGTCAGAACATGTCCTACATCTCATTCTGTGCGAGCTCAGGCTTGGAGAACTGCTTCATCTTGCTACAGCCCCAGATCATGATTTTGATAGATTAGAACTTTCACTATTGAATGTATCTCCTCTTTCTTACTTTCAGTATTAAAATCTCTTTCTGTCACATTAAAGGTAATCTTTAGGATTTCACAAATTAATGAATTTATACTACTATTATTTCTGGTTTATTTCTATGTGAAATATATTGTTGAAAAATATACTGTTGAAAAATATATTTTTGAAAAATATATTTAACGAATTGTTCAAAATATAAATACATTATACCGACATTTAAAAACATTTATAACATACATCTGCCAATGTTCTTTATTTTTTATTTTTTTATTAAGATGAACTTTCAGAGTGCTATATTAACACAGGCATCAGGATTCATCAGTGTCAAAAATCATCATTACATTTCCAATAAACTATTCCTCCCTTTTCTTTCAAGTCTTATCAGCTAAGATTACATTAGAAGTTAGAACAACTCATTGGCTATAGTTAGCAGAACTCTGTGGGTATAATCAATAGAAAAGTGAAGGTTGTGCCCATCTGGAAGATGGTGTAGAAGCCGGGTTAGCTGGAGAGCCATCTCGTACATCACAATTTAGATGCACCCCGTAATTAACCGGATTTGAAGGGGAAACGGAAATTTGGTTTCACTTCACTCTACCTACGTATAGAGGGTACAACACTACTGGGTGGTGAGCGGGGATTAAAACCACGTGCAGACAGTTCCACGGTCGGAGGGTTCCGTCGAGTTCCGTCAGATATGTGTAGTAAACAGCTTCCATGTGTTCAGCGAGATATCTTGCTCCGGACTACAATACTAAACACAGGCACGGATATCAACCTGTGGCATTTCCGGGTATAATCCGAAATATTTATGGCTTCTTCGAAATATGTGATTGCCCACTCGGAGAGTGTGTTATAATGAACCTGATGCCCTTCCCTCATTTGAAAGTGGTTTAAATTGAGCTAATAGACTGTCAGAGTGGCATGCCTGTCACAATCATATGCCTCAGAGGAGAATATCGGTAATTCTACACATAAATACTTCTTCTTAACTATAATGAATGCTTAGGCAACATACCAAAATACCTTTCAAAATGACACATTGAAATGCAATAAACATGTATTTGTTGTTTTTCTAGCAATATTTTAATTGGATACTTGGTCATGTGAGTACATGTAGTTTTATTTATTTGTTTTCCTTTAAAAAAAACAAATAAATAAAAATAGCAACAATATAAAAAAAAAGTACATTTACATTCCATCGTGAGGGTTGACCGAGATGAGACACGAGGTGTAGGTGGAAACAAAATCCCTTAAAACAATAAAGTTTTCTTATAAAGATCAAATACCTCAAGATATCTCCACATCATGTGGAAGATCAGATAACACACAACAGTAAAACTTTTGGTATGATGTACGCGGTACATACAACACCTCTCTCAGGTATGAGATTGCTCAGTATGGGGTCCTATCATAAGGTTTTATCCCCTAAACACACTGGCGTGATCCTAACATAACAATTCCTCACAGCTATACAGGTGTATAGAATAGTCACCACTCTTGTTCAGAACACCCCAGGTATGCCCATAACACTTTCAATGCCCTCAACGAGAGCATTATTGATATTACACCAATGAAAACATTAATGGCCCTGTTCTATTTTTCTTTTTAAATGAGGTCTGAATGGATATTATCTGCTGCATAATTCTCTTGAAACACATTTGTGAAGGAACCTGAATATTTGAATAATTTTGTAATAAAAGTATGTTCATAATTCAAAATGTGTGTCCATTTCCATAGGATGCTAAAGGGAGTGTGGTATCACACATTATGTAGTGGATGTATCTTGTATCTTTTGCCCATAGAGACTGTCTACATATAGCGATATGAGAATCATTCGTGTTCCCATCGATTTAACTATAGGATGCTAAATGGAGTGTGGTATCACACATTATGTAGTAGAAGTATCCTGTATCTTTTGCACATAGAGACTGTCTACATTTAGCAATAGGAGAATCATTCATTCACATTACCACTGTCGGACTGATACTCAGGAAGGGAGCGAGACAAACAGTCTTCATTCATTCCAAGACGGTCGTCCATTAATCTCTGATGTGGGGAAAAAACAAACAAACCGAGACCTATCTTTGAGTCAGTCGCAAGTCTGTCTGAATCTGTCAGTCCTGAGATAATCCACAACGAGGACATACGTCTGCGGTGCTATCAGTCCGCGTCTCACACAACATATCTCACACAACATATCTCGCACAACATATCTCACAACTGTTTCATTCTCAGACATTGTAGGTAACATTTTTCTCATGCATGTACGTCGCCCACTGGAAATCTGACATTTTCATCTCTCGTTTTTTTTTCTCCACGGCAAGAATTCAGACGGTTCGCTTTCCAGCAATAGGTGTTGGCATACAGGGCCAGTTTTCTGGGGATTCATTTTGCTTGTCTCAGGTTCGAATCCATTTCTCAGTAAGTGACACCCCAGTTGGATACAAATGACCACACCAGAAGCAATACCCTGCTGAGATCGTCTGTACATCAGACAACGTCCACAAGCCGTCCACGAGCCGGGTGATCACTGGTTATTGATACTTCCAGGCAACTCCCAGCACGCATAAACTACTAACGGTGGTAAATTACGTCTCGGATAGTTTCGCACTCGCTCTGGTTCAAGTGTCGATTTTATGGCGTACTTTTTGAAATTCTTTCCGTGGTGTGATATCATCGAAACCCGAGGTGTGACGCTGTGTCACATATCTCCAGTGTCTCCAAACATCTACTGTCTTCCTGCCCCAGTCGGGTTATTTACAATATTACGCTGACAAAGGCTACCAATGGGTCCTACACTATCTCTATTACCGAGCACTACCAATATACTGCAATGGTTAAGGACGTAGCCAAGTACTTCTATTGCTCTTCAATTGACTCTTATCGGCAGGTGTTGTGGGTATATCACACGCGGGATATCACTGGGTACTATCTACCTGTAAACTGATGATATAATAGTACTATCTTCCCGTAAACTGATGATATAATAGTCGTATCTTTCTGTAAACAGCTGATATATTAGGCTCTTCAGACGACAGCTTTCTATGATCAAGAATAATTGTGGGCTTGTTAAAAGCCGCCCTTTACATTCTGATCAGACGATGATCAGACTCCATTTTGAAATTAAACCTGTTAGAGCCATAATATCAATAACATCAGATAACATAGTGAGTGAGTGAATATGGAGTTTAACGTCGCTGCGGGAATCCAGATAACATAGAGAACTTTAAAAGAAAATTGAAAGCCTGAAAGATAATTACCTGATGTACGACTCAGAGGAAAGGCTTACAAAGATGTTTTAGTAGAATGTCAATAAAAAAAAGAAAATTTGAAATAGAGAAAAATTCAAGTGCTGAGAAATAAACGTAAATTGTTGGACATATGATATGAAATACACCAACTTTTGGAAGATATATAAATTAGTAAATGTATTTTTACATGATTCAGTAAATGTATTTTTACATGATACAGTAAATGTATTTTTACATGATACAGTAAATGTATTTCTAATCAGTGGAAGGAAAATATGATTTGCAGGTTCACAATAATCGTACATATTTAGTTGTAAATCCAGTAGATGTTATCATTGTATGCTCAGCGACACTGGAGGCCTGAATTAATTCCCAGTTATTAGCAATCTTGTTTGGCGGCCATATTGAATGTCATGTCTGACCCTCAACAAGTCTGTTTAGACAGGTGGAACTGATAGGATGACTTTGGACAATATTATCTTCCATTGTCATAAATCTGCATATGTCTTTCATATTGGATTTCATCTAAATCTGTGAGTATTTGTTTTTGATAGACTTGGAGACATTCCTCCCGTCTTATCAAAATATTCATCAGAAATATAAGTAGCTGCTTCCCCTACAAACGCGCGCAGTATAATAACATATTTATACAACACCTGAGGTATTAGCTTGAACTGTAAACAAACCACTGAAGTGGTTGTGCCCGAGATGTTTTCATAGAAAATAAATATTACAAAGGGTTTTAATATATTATAAAACAACAACGTATGGCTTTAATACAACTGTTGAGTTTCCAAACAACCACCCCCAACCCTCGAAACATACTTTACCCTTTGATGGTCAGAAACATATTCTACAAACGTTAGATTTATTGAATCAGAGGTTCAGCGTACTATACGGTAAGCCATAAAATAACAAACTTGTCAAATAATATTTATAGAAAGCAGTTATTGCTATATAAAGGTATGTGAACAGCAGATCAGAAAAGCAAATCCTAATAAATTAATAAAATATTTCCATGAATAAGCAATTTAGATGAATATTTACTGAATTTATATGTTTTTAGTATTAAAGTATTTATTTCAAAACCAATTATTCAAATTGAAGCAGTGAAGAAAAAACTTCAACCTTGAACTTCAATCTAACTGTAGGTTTCAAAGTCTGAGCACAAAACACACAAAGTTCGACCGACAAACCAGCGGTGATTGCAAGTCTACGTTGTGAGCGATCGTTCCATAGACAGGACATGTTCCATAAATACAGAGGCCAACTCTCATTGTGCCGATCTCATCAGTCAGGGCTGGAGGAACAGTGCCATTATGTTGACTGGACTCGAGAAGGGCTGTTTGTACGAGCCTCCATCTTTGTCTGATAACAAATCTCTTGAAATTCATAGCACATCCCAGCATAGGACAGACTCCAATCTAGCAGGAGACACTTCTAACCTGTGCCACACCTAACTGATGCCACCTAACTGATGACATACCTAACTGATGGCACCTAACTGATGGCACCTAACTGATGCCACCTAACTGATGACATACCTAACTGATGACACCTAACTGATGACATACGTAACTGATGCCACCTAACTGATGACATACCTAACTGATGACACCTAACTGATGACATACCTAACTGATGCCACCTAACTGATGACATACCTAACTGATGACACCTAACTGATGACTGTAAGGCCAGGATTGACCAGGGGCGCGTTCAAAGACACAAGTAAGCTGCTTAGCTAAACTGGTTCCATGTACAGTTCATGCGACTCCTGAGACAGTGACTAGTTTGGTAAGCTACTTGCAAGCCGCTTGCGTCTTTGAACGCACCCCAGTTGATATATCACCAGATCAGCAACCAGAGGAAAACATCTCACCATAAAATTCTTGAAGGTCATGCATGTTGTTGTTTTTGTTGGTTGAATATAATATTTTGACTTGCTCATCTGCTGTTCCTATATCATTAGCGGTAGTGGAATAACTGACAAAACAAGATTTGAATATTTCCAGACTTTAGGACATTGACATCTTACAAGATTCATCAACAAACCAATGCAGTATAGTACTGATAAACTATTAACAGTAGATATAGGAAGTATCAAGCTTCTCCCTTGGCAGAAAATAGAACCCAGACTACAAGTCGCTATATCCGACACCCTCTTCAGGTAAGAAACAAACAGCCCTTTATTCAGAGTCCAAATATAGGTTATCTCCCCTTGAGCTGTCTGGTTGGGTGCAGAGTAATTATTTGATTACTTGATTACATTTGCCTCTGAATTATTCTCCGCTGACAGATGGCTATAGTTAGATACACTCGTCATCCACGGGTAATTAAGACATCCACGGGTAATTAAGACACAGACTCTGACAATGTTTTGAAATAAAATATTATTGCAACTTCATAAGAGCCGGAGATTAAATGTGTCCATATCTGTCATGAGTCTTGATGCGGCCGTGTAATCGCCTTATCGGGATTGAAGTATACGTATATTTATAAAGATTAATTCGGGCTTTGACCCCTGGACTGAGAGTCAACATAGCTGCTCGGAGTTTTCCAACACAATTCTTTTATCATCCCTAATGATGTTTTCTTGTTATTACTCTAATACAGACTGCAGTGTTATTGTTGTCTGCCGTGTATTTTCTTTGGCAGTTCCGCAGCCGACACGTTATCATGTCCGCAGAAAATGCGCAAAAGAAGTGCAGCCATTTGTCTCCAGGTTCCGAGTTCTAATGGTGTATGCGGTTGACAGACGGCTAACACAACACATATCAGAACTGTGCTTGGTGTTCAGGATATTTGACACACGTCTCTGATGCTTCAGACGTATCTGCTGGTATACAGACGAACGCTGCGCTTCAAACCGTTCCACGTTATTACTACAGTCAGGCATGCACAGCCATAAGAGAGCAGTGAAAAAACAAAGGATCATAACTGTTACTGAGAACCAGAATATATTAAATAATTCAACATAACAATGCCTTTACCCGTGATGAATACGAAATGGATTCAGTGTAATTGTTCATATGCTCCCGTTCGAACACTTTCAGAACGGGAGCTATTAAGGATCATTAAAGTAGTCGAGGATAAATCAAGGATATTTCTTTTCCACCCAGAACAAATAGACCAGGGGACCATTCATCAAGTACAACTGTTCCATTCGACTCTGGACAAAAACGTATTGAATAATGAGGTTTCATTACGGCTTAATCTGGAATATGACGAGAAGCGAGGTGAGAAATTACTGATGTCTCTCTTTACACTGCAGAAGACAGCACTAATGTCCTGTCATTAATATCTGAATTATTCATGCCCCGACTGACATAGTTCTGACGTGTAATTAATAGCTTTTGATTTCCTTCCACTAAGAGTAACCATCTGGGATATGAAGACAAGGGTTAATATGACCCCTCTCCGGGGATTGCAGCCAATCAAAGGTCTGCATGAACCCCATGGAGTCTACTTAATGTACTGTTATCACAAAGATACTCCAGTTATCTCCCCCTTGTTCGAGGCCGCCTGAATCTTGACCAATGAGCTTCCTGGCCTCAGTACCTCCCTAGAAACCGGCCACCTCAACAGGCAGACCTTTTCTCACCTCCCTAATAGCATGTCATGAATAATTTACATTTTTCATGGTTTATTCATCCAATGGGCGACAGTTTAAAATACATTATCACTATCACAAATTGACCCAATTTTTAAAAACGGCATTCATTTGGTTCTGGTTTGATATCAGTAACATCAATCTCTATGGTGATAGTATGTCACATTTCTAGGATTTTAGGTTTATGTTGTTTTTGTAATTTTCATTTTAATAATTGAAATGGTAATTACGTTTAAAATGCAATCTTCGACTTGTAAGATCAGAAGCTTATAGGAATGAGATACTTGTCTCCAGGAGAGAAAAACAAATTCTTGCAACATAAAATTCTATAGAATCGTACCATCATTAAAAAGACTTCTTCTGTTGAACATTTGCAATGAAGAACATAATATCCAGGGTATCCTTTCACGAAGATCTCTTACCCACTAAGAGACCATAGCGCTCTGTTTATAGAGTATTAGCTATCGGCAAAGAGAGCGCTATGGTCTCTAATTGGATAAGAGACCTTCGCGAAAGGATACCCAGATCTTTGTGACATATACTTAATGAACTTCAGATTACAAACGATATCACCAATTTCCTAAATTAGTCTGAATAATATAAATTCAATACATTCTATTCTTACTTCCCTGTTTGTCGTGACTCAGAGTATATACTATTGCCGTGCCATCTGAGAACATGAGCTATGATTGGAACCAGTTGTAATGACGATATCATCAATTATCACAGGCTTGGCCGATGTACTGATCCAACTAGCCACCTCCTACCTGTATGTTGCAATTCTCGGGTGTGCATTGTTTAACAGATCAAAGAATTCTCTGAGATTAGCCCCCAGGTAAATCTCGTCGCATGGAATTCCTAATCATCAGTTTCCATGAAGATATTGATCTTATAGCTATCTATCTGTGCAAGGGTGAATCTAATATGCAAAATAGCCTCGGGATATGTGTGACAGTAAGCAGTATCCCGATAGCATGAGAATACAGACGTATATAATATACGACATAAATAGACACATGTGTCAGATCATTGGAATATATGTAGTCGAAATACAGGATGGAGAAAATCAATCTAAGAAGTAATATCTAACCGTGAGGATTTACGCCAAAACTTACATGAATGTTCCTTAAATATTTTAATACAATTATATATTAGCTAATTTGTTTTCACATTTGATGTCTAAAAATGTCAATCTGAATATTAAAAAATATTAATCCATTAGAGGTCATGAAAGGTCAGGATGGTGAGCTCAAGGGACATAATCCATGTATCATTATTCTGTTAATCCAAACAATGATACTTATTCTGAAGGCAAATGTCAAAGAACAGTGAACAATGACTGAATAGCATGCCATCCTCCTTACAAACTCAGATACGTTCCTTGGTCTGTACGCAAATATTGAAATCGATGTTTTCAGTATCAGCTGCCCATCGACATTAATTTAAACAATTTTTAAGTATGACCGATCATCTGTGGACGAAGTTGGACATTTTAACAAGAAGATTGTGTTTTGATAGCAGAGGAGGAACACCCAGTCTCCAGACAGTCTCGTGGAAATTCACAAAATTAGTTAAATTTATTAGCGATTTTTCAAAATCTGACTTCTTCAACGAGAACTTTGACCAAACCTGCACAAGTGCATCCATAAAAATGAGCAAAATCGACCAAGAAACATCAATTATGAAATGAAATTCCATGTAGACGAGAAATTCATAAAGTTGAACCCAGTCATTGACAGTCTGGGTTCTACTCCCAACATGCGACAAAATAATTGTCAGTGTATCCGTCATCGTACGAGCACACGATTATTGTAATTGGTCTGAAGTTTGAAACACATCTCCAAGGAATCTTCGCAAACCTGATTATTCCTCCAGACTGCAAACTACGAGCACCAAGGTCGTACACAAGAACTATCAATATTTCAATGTCTGCAACATTAACCACTCAGATGATTTTCTGACATTTCCATCAGCAGTGTGACGCTCTCCCCCAAAATTGTGTTACACGAGCATGGTCATAATCTGATATTGTATACTACTATAACTTGCCATTCACCAATCTGACCACGGGGACATACTTCGCACTAGGGGGAGGGGGGATCTCGGGGAAACCTTCATATCTGATATTGTATACTACTATAACTTGCCATTCACCAATCTGACCAAGGGGACATACTTCGCACTAGGGGGAGGGGGGGGATCTCGGGGAAACCTTCATCAATCATATACTAGTAAATATTTCATCTGTGAACACAAACAGCTTGCTCCAAGGTCTATGAGTGCACGCTGCATTCACAAATTGGCGTCTGCTACTTCTTGTCGCTGCCAGACATCTCGGGAAGTTGTTGTCCTCTGGTACGCTACATCTTACGTACATGAGCGAACAACAGAATTGGACTTTCACGCCTTTTTCCACAGTATTTCAACTACATCATCAGATTGGGCTGTTAATAACTGGAAGAAGGAGCTACAACAACTATATTATCACCGAAAAATAATACCACTATATAAATCTTTTATCATTTAGTACAAAATAATTAATCTTTTCTCATTAAAAAATATATATTGATAAATTGCATATATAAATCTACAATTCATAATTATTCAACTCGGTTGAATTCCCAATAGGATACTAATGAAAACTGATGAGAAACAACTTTCTATGTGCCGTGAAAAATATCATGACAAATGAATATCAGGATTATATTACAGCGACTGCTGTCAGTGCTGCTTTAAGATGATGGGGATCATTTTGTTAAAGGAGCTCTGCTG
Organism: Lepetodrilus galriftensis; assembly: GCA_032361785.1. Lineage (NCBI taxonomy): Eukaryota > Metazoa > Mollusca > Gastropoda > Lepetellida > Lepetodrilidae > Lepetodrilus > Lepetodrilus galriftensis. The sequence continues at coordinate 34,396 of JAUTBZ010198308.1, read as the reverse complement.
ATTTGAAGTTAAGTCATATCATTTTCTCACCAGCGAAAAATACATAAGCAAACATTGGTCTAACTTTTATTTATTTTTCTTTGAACCATTCCTACATTTCCTTTCTTCTTTGAAGTTTGATTTTTCTACAAATAGAAGCAGGATGTTGCCTCCTAAGCCGTCATTTCCCATAGTCAGAAAATCACCTTGTCTGACCGGCAGCTTTGAAACTTAGCCTGCATCAACAGACAAACTTGGCGTACATTAAAGCTATCTTGCCTGTTTATTCAGTATCTAAAATAAAACAAACCATCTTTCAACATTTCCTCTTCAATATCCTCATAATCACATATTCTGATCAAATAAATCTGATAAATGGCCTTGAATATAGTTAACGTTGAGTAATAACGTTTAAACTAATCACCTAGAATCTGAGTGTTTAATGGTTGTACTTTCATATGTTAAACATTTAAAGTCGAATGTCAGGAAGTAAATTAGCATACATCAACAACATTAAATATATTTATGAAATTTATCACCATGTACTTAAAATGAAAGGTTTACGTTGAAGTAAATGATAAATCTTTGAAATCCTAATAAAATCCACTTAAAGGAAGTATATCTATATAGTGTTAATATGATGTGTTCATAATGTTTATAAACATCTTGTCTGTATATCTATATTGTGTCATAGCTGGATGAACAGTCTGCTGATGTTTGTATTCTGTGAACTTGATAATTATCTGTATTCTCCAGACTCCATTTTTTACAATTCTACAACATCTTCAATTTTCATTTCCGTAATAATCCCTAGTATCTGTACTGTGACAAACAAGAGTAGAATCTAGTTATCTGCACATCATACTTCTTAATTACAATGTGATTGATTGTCCTAATTATTGGCATTAATCAAAACTAGTGACATGTGACTTCCAAGAATGCTGACACTTTTGGGTTTTCATATCTGTTGCAGCTAAATTAGACCTGGTACTCAGTCAGTGATGGTGTGGTGTATACGCCACAGCGAGCCACTCACTGATTGCCACATAGTTCAAGAGCACCTGTCGAAGAGAGAAATGTGTTGGGTAACAACTTGCGCTACCAGCAACACCTACGTATTTCTCGGTGCTAATTAACACCAGTGGACTTGGGAGCTGCAAATGACTCAATTTTACCCACCCAGAAACACTGCCGAGAATTTAGTGGAATTTTCATTACATCAGACGAGGCAACAGAAACATCAGTTCGAGGCAACAGAATCGGTACCGAGGAAATTGGATAGGTATCTTATTGACAGAGAGTCAAACACCTTGCCACACTACAAACATAGTTACAAACCTTGTTATCTTTCTGACAGAGCCAACTATCTTGCCATCCATTACACATAGCCCTATATTCATTGAGAGCTACATATCTTGAAATCTTACTGACTGAGTCAAACACCGTGGCATCTTACACACAAAACTACAGATCTTGCCAGGCTATTGACAGCTACACATCTTGCTATCTTGTCATGCTACTGACAGCTACACACCTTGCCATGTTACTGACTCAGCTACACACCTTGCCTTTCTACAAACATAGATCTACACATCTTGCCATCCTAATAACATAGAGCTACACACCTTGCCATGTTACTGACTGAGCTACACACCTTGTTGACTGAGCTACACACCTTGTTGACTGAGCTACACACCTTGCCATGTTACTGACTGAGCTACACACCCTTGCCATGTAACCGACAGAGAAACCAACAGCTTGCCATCATACTGACAGTCATCTGATCCAGGCAGTGGACATTTCAACACATCGTCGCTGCAAGCTTGCACCGACCCTGTCAACCATTGTTGTCAAGTGTGCACGCAGCAATATAATACTGTTTATCTGTTAATATGATCAAAGGTACTGCGAGAAGTCATTGGGAGCGTGTCCACTTGTCAGCTTATGTCCAGCTGACTGTCCACTTGATGACCATCTCTGGTCAGGTTTGGCCAGCCCCCTGACAGGTTCTCCATGCTCACGACCTTCCCTTGACCTCCTCCGTGGCTGGACACTCCGTTGACCAGCGCGGAATACAGGATTATCAGCTTTAATGACAGAAGACCTGTCACATCATAGCAATTACATATATTTCTTATGGGAATAATATTTAGCCAGCAAAGTCAGCAGTGGATTTACTTCAGCTTCGTGTAATCCATAGAAACGATCGAGTTCACCATCAATATCAAATTTCAGCGCTGTAAAGTCAATAAAGGTTTCACTACCGCTTCCAATCCGTAATGATCTAGTTTAATATTGATATTTTACTCTGGCATCCAAGTCAATAAGAGACTTAACAATTCACACCGGCGCTGTATGGAAAGCTAGTAGACTTGATATTCACGGTGATCAGTGCAAGATATCGGGCTTCACTTTATTGACACATTTCATTCCCGAACAACCGTACCGCTTTCTTTATGGACTAGGAATTGAATCAGTGGTGTGGACAATAGTGGCAAGAGGAGTACAGGAGTAGTGGTGAGGATAATAGTATCGGTCAAAGGGCGACGGGCAGCAGACGCCAGTGAAAATGACTCTATTATTGGATGAGGCTTTGCACGCCATGCGCAGAAACCATAATGATGAGTTTCCATTATCTCCGACATGACCATGGAAGCATGTTGATGGTCAAGCAGACTTTGGAGATTGGACTCGGTGCTGACCATTCAATTAGGGCCGATGTCCACAAACTTCACATCGAAGGACAATGTACTGTTTGCCACACAACTGCCAGAAGTGACCAGCATTGTGACCTCGGCCGCCTTGCATGATGTCTGCAATATTCGAAATAATTGCAAGAAAATTACACAGCACTCCGCTTGTAATCAATGCTCTAAGGGAAATCTATTACCACCCTGGTGAAGATACAGTAAATTATCCCAGATCAAATACGTGTAATTTACATTCCTTGGAAAGAGACACTTTAGTTTTATTCTACTAAGTCTTGACATTAGCAGATGATGATCAGCTCGAAATTTACAGAATTTCTTTCGAAATTTACAGAATTTCTTTCCAGAAGTATTACTAAAACCTCAAGTTTAATTACCAAATATTTCTTAGAAGGATAACATTTCTTATAGTGTACACACAAAAAAAAACCACATTTTTCAATTACCATTTTATTGAAATATGAATGTTAAAAATCTGTAAATGCATGTACGTTCAAAGATATAAAATTAATGAAAAACCAAAAACACATAATGATATGACTAGACTTTTAGTTTCAAACCGTTTCTACAAAAATAATGCTGATTTAGGAAATCTAATAGAGTTGTTAACGTACTTCACAGGATTAGTTTGATAGAGATCTCTGGTGATGAAAACACGTTTAATACGGTGGAATCAATAGTATAAAATAGCTTTGATGAATGTACTTTCATACTGAGCTATACTTCAGAACTTATAATGCAATCTGTCGGCAGCTTACCGAATAGATTACATCACATATGTACACTGCAGTCGCTACAATAACACCGCCGGTATCTCCGATCCATTGCCACTCTGGCATCAATGGCCGATACCGCAGCAGCATCTTTCTGAACTACTGTGATAGATGAAAATCGTATTTGACAATCTAATTAATATTTCCCTGGATCTCTCAGTCCTGTATTGACCCATGGAGGTGTGAGGCTGGCTGTGTTCCCAGTGTTGGTCTGCTGTCTGTTTGGTCGACTTCCAATACCAACCTCAGACTCTTCGCCCAACTAGACATGGGACCCCTTGCACGAACATACTCGTAGCTTCTTCAAAATTACTAACTGAACTCCCAAATTCCTATTTATACAGCTAGAGTTGCTCTGTGCAACATGCTCATAAAACACACTGATCTATCAATAACGGTAAAATTTGTCGGGATGTATGACGAATGTTAACTTACATTAATATCAAACTAAAAATGTTTTGGGTAACTGTACAAGAACCAAGCCAGTATAGATTTCCATTTTCAGTGGTCAGATAAAATTAACTAATTTCTTTTTTTAAACATAGATTTTCATTTTCGGTGGCAAGATAAAATTATCTGTTTAAAAAAAAAAAAAAGATTTTCTTTCATTGGTCATATAAATCTATCTTATATTTTCTTTTAACATATATTTCCATTTTCTGTGATCAGATAAAATCAACTTCTTTTTATTTTCCTTCACACACATAAAAATCTTTGAGCTACTACGGTTTGGTGTCACTGGGCCCTTGTTTAGCCGCATCTCAATCAGTATAGATTTCAGTTTCCAACACCCAGATAAAATGTCCTGCTTTTGTTGAGGAACTGAGAAGGCCCCTTGTGTAAGGCACACTGCTAGGCAAACCCATCCCTCGCCGGTCCCTCACCGAACCCTCAGACCCTTTTCTCCTCCACGAGGGCCCGCAAATGGCAGATGGTCAGCAGCTAACTCGTATTTCTTGATCCAGAAACCGAGCTGGGATCCAATTTTCTCCATCTTTCACCTGCATTGTTTTGAACGGTCTCCGCTTTCTAATTCTCCCGCGACTCCCGTGTCTAAATCTGCTACCTCGGCTAACTAAATCCCTCGCCTGGAGGAGTTATCGCAAGGCTCTGTGTTACAGGCAGAGGTTTTCAGGATTAGATCATAGTTCTCGTCAGCTGCTCGCGGATCTTGTTCTTTATCTACGGCTTCAATAATAACATGCTTCCAATGCTGCATCATCTGCTCTTTCACAGAGGAGAAGTTCCTCGAAATTATCAAAGGAAATACGGAATGCTATATTTTTCACGGGCACGAATATCAATAAAAAAAACTGAACTAAAGATTTTCTAAAGAAAAAAAGATTAACTGTGTACCTCATGTAAATTTCACGGGAACAGCCTTGATTTCTGTATGCTTTGTGCTGCATCAAAGGATATGCAAATCCTCCAGTTTGGTTGTTTTATCACATCAGCAACAGCTTTAACACATGACTGGGTTCCAACGTCGGTCAATTACATATGGATTGTCATAGGTAATATTTCACAAATACGACCATCACACATTTATCAGTTGTGGGTGTCTCTACCCCTTTCATCCACGGTGCGATATGCTTATGCCGACTGAGTAGACATTGTCCCTCAAGTATCAACATTGACAAAGGAACTCTATCTGTTCTATAGTACTGTCAGATCCGTGACAGCAGTAATACAGAACTATCGCATTGTGAGTGGCGCTTTGAGCAATAGAAATGATATGTGAACATCATTTATCAGGTAGTAGAGAATGATAAGTGAATTTGATTTATGTTAGATCTGTGTAACTCGCATAATTCTATACCCCAGCAGACACTACAATCATCTTAACAGAAACAAACACATAAACCGCGGCACAACTACGGATAAATTCAATACGTGGACAACAAAAGATGGGCTTGACCTTTCTATTGAAGCGAGAAAATGGAAGAAAATACACAATGACAAGGAACAGAAAATGGGCCGATTCTCACAGGCTGAAGGAACTGTTCTCGCAGTAGTGGAAGTGTGATTGTGGAGATAAATGGACAAGAGAGAGAAAAATGCCTGTATTTGAACACGATTCACTCTCCGATATGAAAAGGAAGTTTTATGTGCACAGAAATTCAAGTGGGAGTTGAGAACCAAAGAGAGGAGTTGGCTTTCTGCGACGGACTGATGATAAATCACGGCGGACAAATAACCCTGATCAATTGCCGTAATCAAGCTAAATAGATTTGTACCTCCACACAATACCAGACTTGTCAAAAGTGGTCAACACACTAGTATACTTCTGTTGTATTGTTAATAGTGTAAGTAATGCAATGGCCCACGTTTTATGTACCTAGATAGTGTGAGAAGATATATCGTGAATGAATCAAGCTCGAACGCTATACAGCAGATCCCTCGTATCAATGTAGCATTATGTACAAGAGTACCACCATCAAAATAACAAAAGAATAATTACAATATACCAATATATACATACCAAATATAAAGCGTAAAGATATTAAAATAATAATAAACACCAGGTCTGTGTATATCAGGACGTAAAGTACAGAGTACAGGTAAATCCGTGCATAAACTCCGTGCTTTATGTCCGGCGTAAATATACGTCCTTTTCATGAAACACAGGCCAGAAGACGATAAATAGAATAAAAAACATGGAAATAGCAATGCTAAAGAAAGTTCTGACTTTTCAATAAATAATATACAGGGAGTGAGTGGGTTGTTTTACGTCACAGCAGGAGCTCTTCACCCAAACACGACAGTTACAGTTATGAAGCAACACGGATCCAGTAGTACGGCCATTACTTTGATTCTGATTTTATCCCCGCAGTAAACGAGCCCTTACCTGTATTTCGCATGCTAGAAACACTAAAAATTATCTTATTACCCCCGACCTCGTATTTAACCCCAAAAACCGGCCTGACGTGGTTAATAGGCAGTGACCGATCCCAACTCTCGTAAACCTCGGTGCGACACACACCACTCTACCCCCATCATCTTCTTTCTCATAAACTGATGGAAGTACAAGACATCTCCATTCTCGTCCGAGTGTTGACAGGAAATGGAAGCTGGTGGGAAACTGGTGGTTTGAGCCGCCGGTGCATCGAGATACTCGGGACTGACGCCACGCGAGATCTCCGGAACAGAAAGAATAAAAGCATTTTCTCCTAAAAATTAAGCGGGATGTACAGGTACATGATGATAGACAACAACGTGGTCTTTTGAGGTTTGTTGGTTCTGAAAGCACTCGATGTAGTGGACTTCCTCCACTGGCGTCAATTCTTTGTCAGAAGCATGTTCCCCACTAAGGTGCACAGACTTTCTGAGCTGCCTTTTCTCCGAGACCATAGGGCAGAATGGAATGAGCAGGATCCATTGGATCAGATGACGCTAGTATTGCACAGAGAAATAGCAGCTAAAGATAGAATTAATCTACGCCTAGACATACCGATTACATAAGACTTTCTAAGTTTACAGAAACAGATCGTGCAGGGCAATAAGATTCAGTAAGCTATGTATGGGACATGCTCATGGAACGGAAACTCCCGTGCGAAATGAGGGCTGGGAAAAGGTCGTGATATACGAGCAGATGTCCAAAATTGAAGCCATATGTGCGCCCCCTGCTGGGCTGTTGTACAGGGCAGGTAAGCAGGTGTCAAACATCATCCACTGCATGTCTAATGAAATGTAAGCAACAGCAGATAGAGGAATTCCATGACGCGTTACATCATCAACTTACTTAATTATAGCCTTAGAAACGGTATCTGAAATTTGTGAACATTTTCCTCATTGACAGTTCCTTACACTGGAAACTATCAGTTTAAATCGGCTTTCATTGAAAAATAATATTTCCCCTTCTGATAGCTTTCAAGTTATCTAAAACTCTAATTAGATGCCTTTCATACAAAAGATTTTAAACTCAATTTTACATGCCTTTAATAAAAAGGATTTGAAACAGAAATTAAAATGCCTTTCATGTTTTTCAGATAAAGGATTGAAGCTGAACTTGATAAGACTTTCATTTTAATAAGAAAAATAAAAGAAAATGGAGGATTAAATGCAAATTATTTGTGTCCATTGTGCCCACCTATTGTCCACCCACTATCCACCACATACTTTCCACCTCAAACTGCCACCTACTGTCCCACCTACTGCCCCACCTACTGCCCTAATACCACAGTGGGACTGCCGTACAGATTGATGACTTGATAGTATTAGGATGTGTGACACCCAGCATCAAAAGCAGGTGCCCCAACTCCGATTCTCTCAGAGAACAGCTAATCCTTTTACACAAGCATCTGAGTGTCCATCACACAACCAGCTCAGGTCTATTGTGGACCGTCTTCAAAGCCGCAGGAGATACTTCCAGAAGGAAGCCAGGAAAGAACATCATATTCTCCTGTCAGAGAACCAGTTACTGGATCAGAACGCATCAACATCACACAGTTCTGTATGCAGCGTATTAGCAATATCATCTGTCATTTTTTTGCTGGGAATAATATAGAAGCTTAATATAGAGCGCGAAGCCACTGCGATCAATCATGCCTTCGCTTGGAGGTTGACACAGGGAAATGCAAGGACTAAGTAAAGCGCTGCAGATAATGCATTATGTAGGTTATGGTGGTATGATTCATGATGGTCGTTGTGGTTGGTGGTGGTGGTGGTGATGATGACGGTAGTTGTGGTGGTGCTTTTATTATTATTATTAGTGGTGGTGGTGGTGGTTCTGATGGCGCTGTTATTGTTGTTGATGGTGGTGGCGGTGGTGGAAGTGGTAGTGGTGTTGATTTGAGCACATGGTAATTGGATCTAGTGCAGGGATGATCATGTGGGAACTAGATGTCCAAAAGGTAATGCAGAGATAGATGAAAGGAGACAGTCTTAGAGTACATGACCTAACCTTAATTGATTTACCTTAACATGAACACCCCCTACTGGGTACCCACTTACACACTTCTGGCAAACCATTATCTGACTTTTTACATAAGAGAGTTCAGACCCATGCAGGGACGCTATAATCTCTCCTAACAGTGATCGGTTGGAATCTAGAGAAAAACTACATCGTAAAATACACCGTGAAGGTAGGAAACAGGCCCCTTCCCTGACTGTCTTCCATCTGGCACAAACCATTTCCCCGCCAGACGTGAGCGCTATAATTCACATCACATAGATCATATAGTTCCATTCCAACCAGCAAGTACCTCCAGCCCACCATTATTCACAGGAGGGTCCAAGTTTTCACAAGGAATTAGCCACAAACAGTCCTCCTGTCAGAAAGCACAAGGAGGTAGGTCTGATGTATACCACACTCAGAATGCGCGCCATGCAAACTGTTTTTCCCAATGACAGTTTTTGTTCTGGTCAGACAAAATACTATCACCGGGATGAAGATCTTGGCAGCGACTTCAAAGTGTGCAGAAAGATGGAAGTAACGGTTGTCTTGCCTCGCAACTAACGTTCTTGGTCAGCGTGGACTACGGGAGGGAAGCATGGCTGCAGACCTCTGTGTCTGGTCTGATATATCTATATCTACATCTACAGCCTTTGTTCTACGATGTCCATCTTGAAAACAGTCTTCTTTGCCATGCACACTAAGAGATTTATTGCTCCAGAGGTCAAAATACCCATAAAATAATTACAAAAATATACAGAGTTTCATGTCACTGAAGCTGACGTCATAATGCTTGGTACGTTTAGATATCAAGTTTTACCCTTTTTCACAAAGGGTGATGAAGTCGTTTACGATACGATCAGATGGTTATGCAATTTTTTTTTATGTCTGCTTTATATATATATAAGTCTGAATATCAGGAGCTATCTCTGATGAAAGGAACCAGATTAGTCCAACAAGTCAGGATCAGATTGTTCCATCACATGACATCATTACTCTTAAAACATTTCAGAACCAGTGTACCATGAATCTGTGAGAGAGAGAGATAGCTGTACGGGCTTCCCCTCTCGTATAAAAACTACGTAAACCTACATATTCAAATACAGGAATGAGTCTTCCATAAATCACAGGAGTGCTGATTCATCAGATAACCAAGTGTTTAAACTGTCTGACCTCGAAATATCTCCGCATGTTTCGTAAGTGTCGGTATGACATTTTATTAGAAATAAGACATCAGGTTCATATTCATTGCAACAAAAACAACACCAACTGTTTCTATAGGATTAGAAATCATGGTTCTACAGCATAAGGAAGCTACCGAACAGGCACTTTGGGTAAGATTTGAACACGACCCTCCAGATCTATTGTTGAACGCACTACAATCTGTGCCATGGGGTGGCTTTGTGAAGTGGAAGCCCTGGTCTTCCCAAGGTGAGGCGTTACCACCAGTCCAGCAATCTCCCGCTAGAATACGTCTCCTGTATCTGGAGCTAGATCAGACTGATATCCATCTAGCCTGGAGGTCAGGTCGGTGCACGCTTCTCACCTCAGGAGTAGTCAATACTACGACCATAGATGTTTAATTGGCCAGTGATTGCCGTTTCTCAGGTCTGTACAGCTCACTGGAACACTCCCGTGGATATTTCTGGACACGGTTCAGAGGGAGTCGGGTGAATCGATAAGGACACTGTGATTACATGGATATTACATATATATATAGTCCCGATCAGAGAATATTGTCAGTTGTTCCATGGTTTGGAGTATACGTGAGTTATTCCCTGGTTTAGAGTATACATGAGTTATTCCGTGGTTTATAGGATATGTGATATTTCCTGGTTTAGAGTATACAAGAGTTATTCCATGGTTTATAGGATATCTGAGTTATTCCGTGGTTTAGAGTATATGTGAGTTATTTCCTGGTTTAGAGTATACAAGTTATTCCGTGGTTTAGAGTATACATGAGTTATTCCCTGGTTTAGAGTATACATTGAGTAATTCCCTGGTTTAGAGGATAATAATTGCATGAGGTTTCCTGGTTTAGAATATACATGAGTTATTCCCTGGTTTTGAGTATACATTATTCCCTGGTTTAGAGTATATGCGAGTTATTCCCTGGTTTAGAGCATACATTATTCCCCGGGTGTTCCTTGGATTAGAGTATGTGTGAGTTATTCCCTGGTTTACAGTATACGTGAATTGTTCCTGTGTCTAGCCATGCCTATCTCATTAACTCGCATTGATTTTACACATCAACTTGGTGAACACTGAATGACTGGTTACACATGTACGTGGCGCTATGTCCACATTTCATAACACAAACCCATAACCTTCTTACTGTGGCCGATCAATACATTGATGGACTTTATCCATCAACGAAGTGTCACTCGAGTACATCGCTATAGTTACCTGGAGATTCCTGGCTTGTACGACGTGCCAGGAATGCATTACCATCGTAGCAGTTGCATCGCAATTAGAACTAAAAGAACAAGAAGCTAAAAACAATTCTCTGCGTCACTACCAGACCCATGTTGAATGAGCATACTTCGACTGAATCTAGAAGCTGTAAGCCATTCATATGAAACATTTGCAAGCACTGTAATATTAGTTACTACCAGGTATCAAAATGTACGAGCCTGAAACATTTGCAAGCACTGTAATATTAGTTACTACCAGGTATCAAAACGTACGAGCCTGAAACATTTGCAACAACTCTGATACCAACGAGTAAAAAAAGAAAAATTTCCCAAGTCATTACCAGATGCCAGCCTGAATGGGCGGCGCACTTCGACTGATACCGACGTTGTAAACTGTTCCAATTGAAACATTTGCAAACACTCCAGTCGTATAGCAGTCAAATATGAGCTACATCTACCCTGGTCCCACTCCTGACACGGAACGCATGAGCTTGATAAGGAGGTGTAGAACTCGTGTTTCCGAACACCTCGAAGCAGTTCCACCAAGCACCTGGTTCTAAATATTTACTCCAACCTGCCATATATATGGAGATCTACTGCCCCTGTACATACACAGTGTATAGTTCAGTCTCCACTCCAAGGCGGGAATCACTAATAGACCGGTGGGAGAAATAAGTGGCGCCTGTATATGCTTGGTTCCAGGCATTGTAAGCACACAGAGATCATCAAACAGTCCACGACCCCGACAGTTTATTCCGAGGTCCTCGTATGTCCATACCCTTGTCCGAATTGTTTAAATGGACAACGCAGGTGAAGAAGAGACAGCGGACAATTTGCCTGCAGCCATTTCAATACTTATACTACTTAATAAAGCTGCACTATTAACCCATGTCATGCTGGAGGCAGCTGCAGTTGCCCTCTATTCCAGTGGTGGTAACTGTCCAGCAACCTAAAGGGTTAATACTTGGTAATACCTATAAGTCCAGAATCAATTATAGCAAAGAATGACAATTAAGATTTAATTAATTTCTAAGCCATACCATTATATATCTCAGTCTTCCGCAGTATATGTCATTTCAGTCACTTCATGTCAAATCAATACGGTAGTTTTGAAATCCATATCCCATGTTCCCAGCGATATGCTTCCATTCCAAACCATCCAGATATTTACTCAGGAAATCACAATTTATTCCATGTCAGTCTTCGTAGTAATCCAGATTGTTTCTAGTTTCTGTTTTCCAAACACATCGTTATCTCGGTGCCACAGTTCTCTTTGTTTTCCTCGATACTGTATATCCTGAAAGTCATCTATCAATAACTCCGCGTCCAGTGAGATCGAGACATCGAGGGTCAGTATGTCAAACAATCTTCAATCTCTGACCGCCATTCTGATCCACGCCATATTGCGGCCAATCATATTAATGGACTCGGTTTCAGATTTAGCTGCGACGTGTGCGCGTCTTCCAGTCCGAGGATGCCCGCGAGATTACTTACTATGAAAGGATTTGGATCCAATATATGATATAGGAAGCTTCTTACTGGTATTGTTGTATAACCCATCCAATCACTCACTGAATACCAGCACAGCCACAGGTGGAGGGCATAAATAGCAGTGAATAGCAGTGAATATAATATGGACGGAATTAAAGCAACAGCAGATGTTTCCTATAAATCACAGATGTTTCTCATCATATTTTTTAAAACTTTTTTAAAATTTGACACTTTTAGTTTAAATTTAGGGAATTTGATGGATGCTCTATCTGACGAGAGCAATCAAAATAGCTATATTATTCTCATCTGACCTGGTATGCAAAATATGTTTGTAATTTTGTATTTATTTATTAACATATTTTCCTATTTGGATCTATCTTTACATACCATTGTATTAAATGTATTCATATGTATTGCTTATTCTATTAAATGTTTATGCTTTAACCTTCTCCCTGCTGAATAAATATCAAAGTGTTCTATTTCTGCATGTGATCGGGCAACTTAAGTCGCCTTCAGCGGGGAGAGGGTTAAAAAAGTATGTATTATTATTATTTTTATTATTATTACTACTATTACTATTATTACTATTATTATTTATTATTATTATTATTATTGTTATTATTATTATTATTCTTGTTGTTGTATATTTATTTATGTATTTATTCCCACAAGCATGGAAAGTAATGCAATTGTTGTTATTATTATTATTATTATTTTTATCATTATCATCATCATCATTGTTATTATTGTTGTTGTATATTTATTTATGTATTCATTCCCACAAGTATGTAAAGTTATGCAACACGATGCACTCTGAGTAAAGTCTGTTGATGGAGCAGACGCCTCCGGTTGGCTCCATTCCACTATCACCTATCCAGCATGCTAATCCCTACAGACAAGCATTTCCATCAAAAAGCCAGGGTTTTACAAGAAACAGCCTAACACAATTTTTAAATGGCAAACATTTGGCAGGGCATTGCAATACGGAATGACCCAAGAACTCCACGTGATGGAAAGCGCTTCCTCCTCGGATATCGGTTTTCACTCTCAGAAATTTCCTTGGCAAATTTTTGCGTAAACATACTTATTACATTTCAAATATGGTTGTCAGGAAATAGGATGCTATAGATATGACAAGACCTCTTTGTCCTGACAGTGCGCAGAGTTTTCAAGCTGAGAGAAATGATAACAAAACTTGATGAGCAATAAGGAACGAGTCGATGCAAGGAGCTCGGTCTATTCACAACCATGTTCCTTGAAATTGAATATTTCAATTTTTTCTCCTCTGTTTATCTTTTTTCCCCTAGATGCTAAATTTACCAACTATTCTTACAACCTGTTACTACTACGCATCCATAAACTCACCTCATTTGTTATTCTAATGTGTAAAGCATACCACGTGAATTTCGAGCAATAACATTTGCATGAAAATACAATCCTGGAGATATTCCACCAGGCTGGACATAAAACTGATTAAGGACGATTAGCAAGACAAATAATTGCCTCATTAATGTATGCACCTCCTAAACAACCTGTGACGACTATCCTCCTCCCCCACCCATGACTCTCTCTCTCTCTGACTCTCTCCCCGTGGGTCATACATCACCCATACATAGCAGCAATGGTGGTGGCCACATTTATCAACACCGGATACATGTTCAGGGCTCATGACAGGTCAAATGGCATCTCTAAATGCCCTGTTTGTCAACAGTTTCCTGAACATTATATACACCTCGGACTCCCAGACTTGTGGGAGAATGGGATGATTTTTCTTTGTTGCCATATTTTATTTTAGAATTTTGGTAACAAAACTGTCAGTTCCTAATGATGCTTAAAGCATGAAGAATGTACGACTTCATCTGACCTTTGTATGTCTGTTTCCTATCGCGGAATATCTGAGAACTACATACAGCAATTACTCAACCTCAAAAATCAAGAAAAAAACACGACAGATAATTTTTTTTATTAGGGATAGACATTTATTATTGTCAATATCAAAAGGCATGAATGTTTAAGAAAAATAAAATAAACATGAATTTGGAATCTTTTAAAACTGAATGCATCTGCCTGAACTTATAAAGTGAAGAAAAAACCTTGTACTAGGAATCTGTTTTCAGTGTGGAATCCTACCCTTGTCTCCCTCTATCAGGGGCGAGCTTGACCCCGAGGGCAGCGAGGTCATTCTATCTGGTCTCCTCTTGATAATAAGTGAAGAATCTGCCACCTTCTTGGCGGTGTACACTGGTCAGTCTTGACCCTATACACCGGTCTGATGGAGGAGGGAGATACTGACCAAACAAACTGGACACCCTCGTATCGCCTGGAAGGCTGAGAGTCTACTGGTCAGTCGGTATTAAGATTCCGGACACTACAGAGAACCGGCCCAGGAAACCTATACCCAACACGCTTTCAGAATGTATAAAGAACGTACCCAATTCAATTGGCATAATAGGATGGTTGAAGATCGTGTATGATTTTGGTTAAACATCCGATGATCCTACAACCATATTGTACAATACTTTCCAGAGAAAGTCATTAAAAGATTATGGATTATGATATATCTGATTTTGGTCAAACATCCACCAGATACAATGAAATTGTACAATACTTTCCACTGAAAGTCATTAACAGAGTATGGATTTATGATATATCTAAGTGTAATCACATTGGTTCAAGTGAAAGAAGAATATAAAGTCATTATCAATAAATAATTTAAATTACAACCAAATTGTACAATACTTTCCCGTGAAAGTAATTAAAAGACAAGGATTATGATATATCTAAGTGTAATCACATTGGTTCAAGTGATAGAGAATAAAGTCATTATGCAATAAATAATAAAAATTATTTGGAGAAATTTGAATGAAAAAATGAACAAGACTACTGAGGAACCATCCATCCATCTATTAGGTTCCACCTTCAATGGTAATGAGCCACACATGATGAATGTAGTTCCACATCTGCTAAGTTTGTGAAACATCCACCTACATGGACAGAGGCCTTTACAGTCCTTTCCCCGCAGGCGTAGGAATCTCATTACACGTTCTTAGAACAATTCCGGCATTCTAGTGTGTCCATAACAGGTTTGTTTGTACATAAATTAGTGCAGAGAGTCTGTGCAACCTTGGCCGTGATGTCAGGAGAATGTTGGCCTTAATAGAAGCCTGGAAGTACAGTTAATCCAGATGCTAATCGTTGCTGAAGACCCTTGACTTGAGGCATCTCTGCGAGGTAATGGCCATGCAATTAACACAACCATGCAATAGCTGGGAACTATATTTATTATCTCACTCAGTCGATGGACTTTATGAACCGCATTTGTCAAGTGTACTTTTGAAATTCAGAAAATCTTCCCTTCCTTGACTTAAATGGATAATTATAAAGACGTAAATTTGTCCACGACCAATATCGGGAATATTGAACCTTCTAAGAAGAAATTACTGACACTGTTGAAGTTCAGGAAGCAAATTTGATATTAGGACACATTAAGGTTGTCTAAGCCTCCACTGATTGATGGAAACCAGAACCAAATTACTTTTCCATTGGGGCGAATTGGACAATATATGTCTTTCGGAGTACCGGTCAGTTTTGGTCGGTTTAAGCCACATTGAAGCCACGTTGGTCAAGCATCATTCTCTTTGCGTCCATGCAAAATAGATTTCCTGTCACAGACTGGCTGGGTTCTTGTTCAGTGGAAGTCATGCACAAGCCAGAACCAATCTTGGGCTTGTTTCAGAAGGCCCTGGGGAGATTCTGACCTCTCGGACCGGTGTGCTGGCCTGCCCTACTCATTTCCTCGACCGGGACACCTTCCACGAACATTCCAAAACATTACGACCACCATCACGACCAATCACAGAATCTACCTCCTACCATCATCAGTGGTTTCCTTGCATGTGGCGTCCATATTGGTTCGACAATCTGAACTTTGACTGAATCGGTTAAAAACTAAGACATGAACTGTACGCTTGTGGAAATTGAGAAAGGAAACAATAAAATCTCCATCTACATTCCTTTGTCAAGGCAGTTCCATCAAACGAGGTCTCCCTTGGGATTCATTTTATAAATACCGGTCTTCAAGATTCTGATTTTCCCAGAATGTGATTCCAACCTCCCGGACTCAATAGACTCCGGCTTGGATGAAGATCTCACGAACAAGCAGTAAAACTATACAAGAAACCCCAGCATTGGGAGTGATTGTATTTTGGCAATAATTGAGCTGGTACATCTGGGAATAGAAACTGTAGACATCAACCACAACAATGACATCGGCTATCACAGAACACTAAAAAGGCGGGATGATATTATTGGCACAAGCGTTCTGGCGTTCTTGTGGACTGAAGCCAACACAGCCCACAAAGAAGTCCATGTATATTAATATATAGCCTCATGTAATGTTAAGGATAATGAACGTTGACCTGCAATAGAATATGGTAATCTTTGTTTGATACACTTCGCCAATGATATTTTTAATATCTAGCAGTAAACATAATAATTTTTCCTTCTATAGCGATCCTCTTTCTATCATAGTCGATAAAGAAATCAATCAAGATTCTAAATAGCTTTGTACGTCTTGAATCCATTATGAGATTTACAATGTTTACATCGCTATATTGGTAGTATACTGGATGTAATATCTGTGGCACACTACATACTCCAGCCCCCTGGCCGAGTGGTGTACACCAGACTAAACCATCTCCTGCTGGTGTCTCATGAGACACCTGAGACACAAGATTATGTCCAAAGTGTCTCCTTGCCAAACAAGCATTTCATAAAGTAGAAAGTTTCCTTACGGTCCGGGATTATTTTGTCACAAAGCCAGACATTCCTGGTAAAGTCTTCCTGCCCCTGCTAAGTCAAGATACTGCTGTACTACACAATGATATATGTCCTTTACATTGATTCTATTCACTGAATGCATTGACTATTTCAGATTCATGTCAACCTATACTGATTACTATTCGAAGTACATGTAAACGTTCACCGATTGGACAACAGTGAGTGAATATGGAGTTTAATGTCGCTGCGGGAATCTTTCACTCATTTGCGACGAGATTGGACAACAGACTTCATGTAATAAATATTAAACTTTCAAATATACTGACGAGAACACACATTCTTAAGAAATAAAACTACATGTCCACATCCATATCTATTAGTTCAAAATAATTATTTTTAAAAACCCATTGATATCTACAACAACCATTCCATATTTCGAGATAATTTTCTGTTTTCTTGAACAATTAGTTAGTGTTATAACACTTTTGTAACAAAATGAAATTAAGCTGACATATATTAAATTTCACATGAGTTCATGTCATAATCTACAAAATAAAAGGAAAAAGGAAAAAGCTCAGACAAATAGATATATAATATTAACGACAATTTGGTAGAGACTTAATCTAGGCTGGCTCCTTTTTAATCTGCAGATATATCTGGTTGCTCAAAGACGACTGGTTTTTATCTCTAGCAGCTCCATCTCCGGTGTATCCTCCATAAAGAGGGTATCTAGGGACGGAAACCAGTCAGGGTTGGGACAATAGTGGATTGAGCGGAATGCCTTCACATTTAGACTGGTGAAAATCTCATTGAAGCAATACCTGGAGATAAGCTTACTTGAGAGCTCAATCCAAACCCGTCTTAAGAGTCTAGACGCACTTCTTTTAACTAAATCTCCGTCTAAATATGAGAATAAAAGGTATATTTGCATATTTTGGACTCTGTGTACTTTAGCTACTTTGAGAGCCATACGATGGTAATTTAAGCAAATGAACGCGTGATCAATAACTACAGCAGAAAGGCATGTTCTGACACCACCACGATGTCGACATCAAGAGGGATTTGGACAAAGTGTAGGTGTAATAGAACCGACAAATCCTGGGATTCGAACCTGGTCTGTTGGAATGTGAATGGGTGAGTCCATCAGGTCAAGATTAGTAGGACCATTGCATATTACAGTAGATGGCTGCGTTGGTCTGTAAATAACACTGAACAATCCTGGCTTTCTCAACTCCCTGAGGAGTATACAATGTTTATTTAGTTTAGAAAACAATGCTTTTTTTTAATGGTTAATATTGTGTTCTGGCAAATGTATATGTACATACATGTATAAACAAGCTTCAAATAAGTTAGTGAATATGGAGTTTAACGTCGCTGCGGGAACTTTCACCCATTTTCGACGAGCTTCAAATAAGGGGTGTGTTTATATCGCAGTAATCCTTACAATTCGGTCTTTACATGTACTTTTTTTTTACAGATACATCTTTCAACGATGCGGTGGCCTATATCGGGCCTTCTCTCCCCTGTTTTTCATTCATCATTAATCATCGAGAGCTAAGTACCAGCGGTAACAAGCATCTTCACCTGGCCCACTTCTCTACACTGATGAACAAATTCTGAAAATTCTGATGAGGATTTGGAGAAGACGTCTTTTGACAGGTCTTATATACTGAACCATTCCGTTATCCTAGGAACTGAATTGGCTTTGAATTTGGAATAATAAAATGTCCATGTCTGTCTCTGAAGTTTGATGCACAGATTTCCACTAACATTTGCACAATATCAGAATTATTTTGCGACAGTTTAATGTTAAAAAAATATTTTTTAAAGCGTAAAAAATCGCATCTTTTTAACTTAAAAAAAAAAATTAATACAAAATTGTAGATCCTATATTATAAATAAATATGAACAGATTACTTGTAGATATATCTTTCACAAAAGAAGGATAATTTTCGGTGGCAATGGTAATTGCGAACAACTCCTCCATCATTGTTAATGACGCGAGTTAAGACACAGGAATGGGTTGAATATTCAGAGAGTTTTTCACAAAAGGCTGGCCCCAAACTCAATTTCCCCGAGACTTTGAAGGAAGAATGGGAAAGCTCCCAGACATCTCGTGAGGAATGTGCTGTATGCCTGCGTCTCATCATTTAACCCTTGTACACTGTCCAACATCTGCAGGCGCTGAATGGCTCATTGAGATGGTTCTAAAGGGGGAGACTACTCACAACATACCATGTTTTACCATCACCAATGCAAAACTTTGTGTTTTCTGAGCAAGGCAGAAAAACGTAAGTTTGAATAGATATAGCTGAATCTGGCGGCGTTGAGGGTGTTTTAGAAGTAAGTATCGAAATAGAAATTCCTTCCAATTTATACCAATAACTGGATTTGATCTTAATATTGTTTTCATGTTAGTTCTTGTAGTGCACAGTACCGTTGACTGTATCATGACTAGGGATACAAAATAATGAAAGAAAGTTGGTAAAAATCTTCATCATGAAATAAAAATAAAAATGTTTAAAAAGTTTTTTTTAAATCTTGATTCTGGATTCCTTCAGGAACTTTCTTTGTACTTGGCGAGACATGACTTGACTAGACTCCCGAGTACACCTATCCAACACATCCTGGTTTTCTTCTATTAGGTAACTGATTTGGATAAGTATCAACTAGACTACGGAAAACCAAAGACATATGGAAAGGTACTCAAAATTCCATTTCCGCGCATGTAAAAACACAATTAAAAGCAGGCATATTTGGCTTTCACGTGACATATTTATATATTTCGCTGTGCTTTACCACAACAACTTCCGGTGCCTGCTGACATCTGTGAGAGAGACCAAAGACACGCCGACAACGACGGCATACAATACGAGAAAAAAAACTATTGTTTACGTGTGAGATATTTGGGTGTTGTACTAGATGCACATCTAAAAGTGAAGCAATATACAATACACAAAAAAATCTGTCTAGATGAACCAGTATTATTTTATTTATTTCAGTAAAAAATAATGCTATTTCAGATACTGAAGACTATCAAGTCGGTCTGATGTCTTTGAAAAGAACGCATCCCAACTCTACTGAGGTCTATCTAGTCGATCTTGTTGTCTTTGAAAAGAACGCATTTCTCTGTAATTGCATGCACATACATCTACATGTATTAGGAACTCTCCGTTAGTAGAAGATAATTATACACGTCTCTCCTGCCAACGCTGCAACATGCACACCTCACAAATCCACTGTTTTCTGCACCCCGACTGACATGTTTTCATATAAGAACCACGATTAGCTATAAGTAAGCATAATGTATTGGCAAACACAAGCGCATAAGCATCAGTAATTATTATTCATGTTGAGATGATTGCACCAAAACCTAATCTGAACGATTAGTTAGGGAAATGATATCCCTTTATGTTGTTAACGCAAATAATTAGCTGCAATTTATTCAGCATTTGAACCAGTCGTGTCTTGCTTACAGTTCTGATAATTGTCACATTACACCTGTCAATTTAAACCACATTTGAATAATGTAAACGTTACACAATCGCGGTGGACGTGATTGCTACACTATGTAATGTCAATTATGTCGGGGCTAGATATGGTAATTGATTTATCACAGATACTTTGTACTAAGTGAGGTTGGCTTTATATGCAAGTGCAATTGGTGTTCAGATAAAGAAAATAGATAGTCGGTCATCAAAGAGTCTGATGCTGTTAGCAGAGATGATGCACTGGTTGGTTAGGGTATGTAGGGAGGTGGGAATAAGAGGGTGGGAATATGGGTGGGTGGGGTGGTTTACTGGGGTTGAGAGGATAGGAATATTTTTACTGGGGTTGAGAGGATAGGAACATGGGTGGGTGGGGTGTGTTACTGGGTAGGTAGGAATAATGGTTGGGGGTGTTGGCAGTGGGGCAAGTGTGGTGGGTGGGGTAGATTACTAGGGCAAGTGTGTGCATGGATGGGTGGTTCATGCGGGTGAAGGCAACACTATCTTAAATATCTCTTTGAAACATAAAATATATATCAAATTCAAAATCAACCAACTTCAAAATAATAGACGTTTATTTCTGTAATGGTGGCGTGTAGACATAGACAGCCATCATAGTGAGAGTGTGAAAGTCACATTGCCCAGTTTTAGTGTGGAATGAGTACAGAAGGGATGAGGGGATCTTCTCGGACCCAGGTCCCGTAGGAAACTAGCATCTCATTAGGCTTAAAGGGGCTCAACTACACAAACAAGGCCGATCCTAGATAAATATACCAACACAACCATTGTGAGGCTCCCAAGGAGTAGGTCACATAGAACTCTTGAAACCATGTCAAATAAAACTCGTATGGAGAAATCGTACAAATAAATTAAGATCTGCAACTCAAACGATTTCACATTCAAGTAAGATGTTGTTATTGAAATCTCAAATGAGTTTATAAAAACAAAATGTGCGTAAGTTATTGTAAGAAGATACCCTACGGAGCCTCCACGCAGTTCAGTTTACCCTCGGGTCAGAAAACTTCATGTCATGCATACTTATATCACATCATACAAACACCCAGGCCCATTCCATTCAAACTGAGAGGAAATTAGCCCTCTTGGAACTAACTATATTTTCAGGAATCGACATGGTGCAAAGCTACTCGTCTGCCTGTGACTTGTGAAGATCACGGTGAAGTTCACTGCGATAGTGTAAGGGAATCTACGGCAAGGGAATGTGTTTATACACACAGACCAGCATGGGGCTGGGAGGCCTGGGGGTGATCTCACACTCCTTGGGGGTGAGGATGAGGAATGGGGGTGGGGGGTGGGGTGTGGGGATTGAGTCGAGGAAGGATTGAGTCGAGGCCAGGCATGGGTGTAGGGGAACGGTATTATCTGTGCTGCTATAAATGTAGTTATAGATATGGAGCTGAAGGTGTAATATTCTTCTTTAAGAGAAAAGTGTCTGAGTGTGCATTAGACGTTGAATGTCCTCAAAGAAATGTGGGCATTGGAATAGAGTTGTGGGCATTGGAATAGAGTTGTGGGCATGGAAGAAATTATGCGGGCATAGAGAAGAAATTAAGGCATGGGAAAACATGTGGGCATAGAGAAGAGAATATTAAGGCATGGGAAAATATGTGGGCATAGAGAAGAGAATTAGGCATGGGAAAATAAACGTGAAAATGGAGAATAAACGTGAAAATGGAGAAGGGCATGGAGAAAATGGACAAACAGGAAATGAAGACGAGGGCATCAATTCATGAAGCTCTAATATTCACTATGAAACGATAGTGCTCTCATAAGTGCCTCATCACCATATACAAGAGATTGCTATGGCAGTGCTTATGGTTTCATAGTAGATATGAGAGCTTTGAGAAATGATACCCTGGGCTCCTGCAACAAAGTCCTCATCATGAGATGGTCAGAGTGGAGGCACTATGCCAAGGTTCCACAGAAAAGCCATGGATGTATTGGCACTAAGGCAGCATCAAGCTACAAGGACGTAGTGCAGGTGAACCCACCATAGTCGATGACATCAGAAGACTTCATTCCAGGTGTTCAGATTTACGATCTCCGCACCGACGGCGCCTCCCCCACTAAACAGCGTTATAAACTACCAAACCTTATCAAATTACACTTAGCTCTGTGCTTATATAAAATATTTATGTGAGGTGATACTGTCATGATTTGCAGAAAGAATATACCTTAGGCCAAGTGACCTTTCTCAGCTAATCCTTCAAAAGACAATACCTAGTTCAGAGAAGTTACTTGACATTTTAGTTGCTACCTATCAGATTGCTGAAAGAGATAGAGCTTCTTCTGGTGGTTATAACAGAGCTGTCAAGTGAAGGAACATCAGCAACTACGTTCCTGATACAGCCCCCCAGCATGTAAGGGATAAACCTACAAGGGAGATATAAAAATAAGGATCAGAATACACTGGAAAGTTGAGCCGTTCTTGATCCTTCTGGGACTAGGCCGTGTGACTAAGAAGTAGCGAAATGACTGAGATTCATCAAATATGGATTAAGATTTGACAGGCAGGCGACAGCCCCAAATCCAGCCCTGTCCGAGCAGTCAGTTGGTCAACAGGGTGTTTGAGAGATGATGGATGGCCGGACTGACTGACCAGTGGCTACTGGAAGGGTGTGGGGGGCAATGCTCGCGAGGTCAGACGGTGCAGACACAGACGGGAGGATTAGATAGGTGACGGCTGCTGGATATGTCAACGGTCCCGAGGACCACTCCAGGATTCGGAATGACGTGTTTCTTCACAACCTCTAATCCAGTCACTTCCTCTGGCAGGTGCCAAAAGAGATCTATCTGGATTTTCACATCAGTCTGCTATATTTAGCTCTAATTTACCTACATGAGGAATTTCAAGCTAATAATGCTAAATGGAGAACCACTGAATCAGCAGTTTTAACTATGGAACAGGATCCCTTGAAATCACAAACTATTTAGAACCTTGAATCACAAACATCAGACAATCGAAATGTTTTCAATTTCCTCCAATCAGACAATAAAAACGGTGAAATTGTTTCCTTTGCACAATACTATCGCCTGAAAATAGTCCAGTTCTTGTTGATATTACAGGGTTAGTCTAAATATCGCCTGTGTGTAATAGATTTGTAGAAACAAACATGGACGCTCCAGACAGTTTTCGACGCCATGATGTGTTAAAATTACGAAAACTGTATTTCCTGGTGTACAGAGACATCGGACTGAGAGATGATCAGTGAAGTCATGTAACCTGACCTCTGATGAATTCTACATCGACTCTGGTGTTCAACTCTGAGAAGTTCTTCTCAAAATGTTGATACTGACAACAGCAAACAAACACAGACCGACTGTAGTCTGTAGAGAAGAGATTTCCGTGCTGTAATTCCGTCTACGTGGAAAAGATTGAACCCGTTTCTATTTGCCAGGTTAGAAAACCAGGATTGCACATGACAAAACCAACAAGCCATGGCTGATTCCAAACAAACTGAGAATCCACAAATAGTTTGCCGATTTCTTGTTTTTCACACTGCTGACAAATTGGCTGCTTGTGTCAATCAATCCATCAAGAACAATAATTACCCAACTACCCACGCCAGAAAATTAATTGCAAAAACATCGTTCTAAATTTTGATATTTTTGTGTGTGTGTGTATGATACTATTTATAGCTATTTCCCTTAGACACTGTAACATTTCCAGAACTGTCAAACATAAAATGTCACCATGATGATGTTTGTCGCCATTATGGCACCAGCCGACAATGTCATCATTTTTCTGTGAGCAAGATTGGGTCCTAGATTCATGACCTATAACAAGCATGGTAATCAATCAATGAAATTGTTGTTGTATGCATAATGATATTTCCCGGCACAATTCAATCGCTGTGTACCTTCATGTCACTTCCAAGCCCTCTCTGCAATGGATGATCAAACTACAAAGACCAAATTACGACGTGGCATCTTTGAAATCCTCGAGATCAGTCAGTCAGCATCAAAGGATGTACGAAAACAAATTTCTCTTGTAATTACTTGATTAATTCACCACTCGCTTTAATTAGGAGGAATTGTATCAACACCCCAAGTCCAGTTCCAGCCATGCATGAGATTATACAAGACGGCCAAATAAACACCAGCGATTACCACGGGCCGCTGATGGTTAAATCAGACGTCCCCATGCCGGAGCAGGGAAACCCAGGAATAAATGCTTATCTTCGCGAGCACCCATGATTCACCTGGCCAACAAAAAAGTGTGGACAGAAAGGGCGCTAAGAGAAATTAACACTCTCCTCTGCAAGAAGGTTAGAAAGATTGGTACTCGGGCCGTGCTCGTGCATAAATTTCCTCCTGGTAGAGGAGATGTCAGGAGTGTGCTTTCACAAGTTTCCTGAGGGATCGTGTGGGGTGGACAAACAACAGACATCAGAGGTCACCGTGTCCCTTGTATTGATCCACGAGTATGATACGGGGTGTGCCATTAAAAAACTCGTCACTTTGAAAAGGTATCCTTCCATCTTGACTGGATCAAAGGGCAGATAACGAGTGAGACCGCTTCAAAAACGGGCCTATTATTACCTAAATTCTTTTTCATCCTTGATGCTTCAACAAAGCGGAGACGAATTACTCTGAAATTTTAAACGTGGATGGAAATTTGATTAGATTTCATAGAAGATTTTTTTAGAATTTTGAGTCAGGTTAGATTTCTGCTGTCTAAAAAGACGTGAAGAATTGCACATTGCCACTGATTGGCTATGGATTAAGTTTGAGTGTGTTCTTATATCATTTTTCATTGGCTCCATCTCAATCTGAAAAATAATCTGGAATCCAGTTTCTTTTATCAATTGATTTAATCCTGCTTTTAATGTAAGAAACAGACGATATTACGCGAACATGGTCGCCATCAATCCTAGCTTTCTTAATCTAAGAGGATTTTCGTAAAATAGCTAGCCATCAAGTTGCTCGTACATGAGAGAGAATTATTTATCTTCAATTAGTCACTCTTCTGTGAGAAAAGTTAATTTTTGTCTTCAAGAACCGACTATTTGCTATTAACATAAAATTTGTTGGCATTGCAATATAATGACGCAAAATACATGTATGTCAAAGCATTATACTGTGATCGAATGACATCCTACATCTATTTCACCAAATCATGACAATAATTATAGATCACTGAAATACTTCACGTTAAATATATAGCGAGCACGTTACGTTGAATGAAATCTTCGCAAATGGAGCTTCGCATGATCACTCAACGGCGATGCATTACAAGACTGACATCCGAACACTTCATATTGTTTTACTTTGCGGAGCAAATCAAACAAGCTGCAGGTATTACAAGTCCATGATGATAAGCTCAACACTAATCCTGCGCCATGTAAACAAAGCAACACACTGATTGCTGCATAGCAACACGAGCAGACGCAGAAGAATTTGATTAATTCGGGTCTGATGGTCACGCATGTTTACTTTTCTTAATATCTTATGGTTCTGAGAAGTGTTTACTCTGATATCCTATAGGTATAACTGTCCATGTCTTGATTGTTTGTAGCTTAACCCTCTCCATGCTGATGGCAAGCAGAGATGCCCTAAAAAGCAGTGGCTGTGCCTAATCCAGCAGGGAGAGGGTTAAACAAAAAGCATGATTATATACAAAATGAAATATGAATACTAAACATATACGCATATATACGGTATTCATATACATAATAAATCTAGTTGTAATGGAATATTCGGAAACTGGAATACAATTATACCATCTGCTTCTCAATCCCTACAATATAACCACAAAATCATAATTCAATTTACAAATTATTTGGTGAGCTTAATTAATTATTAATTGCAGAAAACGTTAGTTCTTTGAATGAGTTCTGAACACACGGACCTTGTGCAATATTCAAACAAAAGGACTTTTATGAGTTCGTCATAATTTTCAAGATGGCAGGCGGGAGTTAGCCATTGCACCACGCCTCGTAGCGGATCCCTATTAGACATCAAAAGACTTCACCGGACCGTTTTACAATCATTGCCGAATGATTGGTCACCAGAATTTCATCCAGTTTTATTTTGGAACCGCCGAGCATGCTCAGCATTATCCATTCTGGACGCAAAGTAAACACTGGAGCTGGCAGGGTTGTGCAAGGGCGACTGTCACTTGGGATCACTCCGGATCACTCGGGATCACTTCTCCATGGTCCAACGACCTCGCATCGAATATCCAGCGCATTTCCCCGTATTGTCTGCCGATGGATTCAGAAAGCATTGTAGATAATTTGCATACAGAGAGCCAGAGCTGAGCTGGTTGTGATAGCATTAATCATTACCGCCCTACCTTACCAGTAATGGAATGACAGACACTAATAGATGAGTCACCCTAACACGGAGCAATGGTCGCCACCAGATGACGAGATGATGACGACCAGGCTCCCAGGTAGTCCACCTCAATGTTCTACTTCCATTTTCAAACCAGTGCTTAGGATCGCGGGCTCACGCGGGCTCACTGCAGGCTCACGCGGGCAAAGAATAACAATCTATTATCGATCGAAGGTGTAGTTAGATGACCACAAGGTATCGTGAAGTAATTACATCAACTAGATCGCGTAAATCAGCGGATTAATTCCTGTTGGAATGTTACGATAACTGTCTGTGAAATACTAAAACTGTCACGTAAATAATTGATAGTACATTATCTGCTATAGACAACAATTCTAAATAAGGAAAAAAAAATTCTCTCATAGATTTATTGATTTATAACATCTAATGTTGCAATGATGTTCCAATGGTGTTAAAGGTAATACATTCTAGGAAACATATATCTGTCAAGCATATGCAAAACCATATTTTCAGAATTCATTCTGACAACAAATCTTTTTACTAAAAAAAAATTATTTTTAAATAAATTCAAATTTTAAATTATTTTTTAAATTTAAATAATCAAAAATGAAAAATATAATTTTGATTGAAGGATTAAAATAAGAAGTGATCTCAAATATTTTAACGAAATTACAATCGAGGCCAATTTATCAAGGTCCCCCCAGGAGTCCCAATCTGCCTCGTTCTCACCAAGTGCGTTTCCGACGCGACAGTGACGTCCTTTTTCCTGGCCACCATTGTGTGAAGCCTGGCATCAGTCGTAGAACATCGTCTTTGCATAATAAGACTGTGGCCCGGGGCTACCATCATACCCTGAAATTATTGATTCCCTACGTTTTGTCTAAAGTCTCCAGACTGCCAGCTAGTAAGGGCTCCAATTTTGGACCCCCAGCCCGACAACCCCTGCCCTCACACTACTTCAAGATCCCCCGCCTCTCGGCAAATGTTTTGACCTTGAAACTCGCTTAGTTAACCACCGGAATACTACATCTGTAATGCTGGTTCATTTAAAAAACAAAATTATATCATCTTTTGAATATTAATAATCACATTTTCGGACAATATGCAAATTCAGGAGAAATTGTTTGTCTCATTGCACAAATTTGCATATTTATTCATTCATTAATGGGTCCCGATAGTTAATATCATGATTAACTTTCCAATCTCTGGGCCTGCTTTTCTGCTCTGTTAATTATGAAGATTTTTCGTGATCCAAGAGATGAATTTTGATGTACGAGTTAGAAGACCATTGTTGTTCTATGTCACGCTAACACAAGCATACAGCATCACAAAAGATATGGCAACATATGCCATCACAATACATTCATGAATTATCAAATTTGTATGAATTCATATTATTTAATATATATGTGCAATAATATTATATTAAACATTTATAATAATAATGAGTTTTTACGTGAATTCATATTATTTAATACAAACATGCAATAATATTAATAATATTAATAATAATAATGTCACACTCGAAAGCATGTTCATAATGCTACATTATCATAATACACGTAGTATTCACAAACAATTTATATAATAATTATTACAATTTTTCTTTTGCCATATTGAGTGTATTCCTCAGTGTTAGTTTAGTGTCAAGAGATGATAGTATAATATATGGCACATCGAAAGCTGATACCTATTTACGCTGAAGGACAGAGGAAATAGCCAATCAAAACCTGCCAGTCAAAACGAGGCATTTCCTATGAAATTAAAAGTAATTTGTCTCATCAGCCCAGTGAAATAAGAGGGCCACGTTTCAAAGCCAGCGGTATTGCCCCAGCTGATCTGGCCAAAATCTTAATTGCTTTACAGTTCGGTGTTCCACCCTGTCAAACTGAATATAGCAATATGTCAGGGTTTAGGAGATACACTACACTATGCCATGTTAAAGATGTAAATCTGAGAAGTTTGAAACTAATTTGGTGTCAGAATTAAAGATCTGTAGTTTTGAGTCGAATAGCAATTTAGCCAATGTTATCTGTTACAGACAATAGATGTTTCATCTTTCTTGGATGGCGAAAAGAATACTACCGATAACATTCTAAATGTATATTGCATGTAAATAAAATTATACAAACTTTGAGAAAGGAGTACAAACTATTTTCACCATATAATTTATTGAAATGCGGTCTATTTTAAATTTGCAATAAACTCAACAGAAACAGGATACTTTGGAAACAACAACAAAAAAACAGCAAAACTTTTCTTGGTTGAGCATAGGATTCTCTGGGATTTAACTGCAAAGAATCTAAAACCCCGAGTATTGATAAAAACCACAAAACGGATTGAATAACCTCATTTATCACTAGTTGTCAGGAAAATAGCATCCTGAGGTAAAAGGGGCACCTCCTAGACTCCAGAGGAAGCGTTGGTTGAGGATTTGGATGGCAACTTGATAAAGCCGACTGAAAAGGGTGTTATACGAACATGAAGTTCAAATGGCTGGATTAGTGGAGATACAATATTACCCGACGTACGAGGAAATGGAGAGGCCTCGGTCGTGGTAAATGTAGGCGTGATGGGGTAGGAAGAGGACTTCCGAGGGATGAATGCCAGGGTAAAAACAAGACAGGAAATTCAATAATGGCTGACTTTTGAAAGGCGAGGCTACGCGGGTGAAAAATGACGTTGATGGGAAAAAAATGTTCTTAATTGATCATTTCAAGATGTTCGACAATGGAGGTATACTCAAGGTCATTATTCTAGTCAATAATATACAATGTGGCTGATTACGCATACAAGACTAATTTGACAGTGATACGTGTTGTAAGGAAGATTATCAGATAGAAGACGAGACTTTGCTTTGTGTGTTGAGTCTTCTCGAAGTATTCTCGAAGTTTTCCGTTTGGAATTCCAATGATAATGATACAGTCATAGATCATCGTCCACAGGCCGGGTCTAGACTATCAATAATACTGCTAGGTCGTGATTATCCCCTGACACAAAACTCAGGCTTAAAGCAGTACTCCAGAAATACAGACAAATATTGCACGGATAAGGTATATACTTAGGCCGAAACTCCTTCACGAAATTGACGGATATTTGCGTCAAATGGATGCGGTGCTGTACGGACATCTTAGAAATTCACACCTTTGAAGTCGTCCCCAATGTTATTCCTGTCACCAAGGACAGTTATCCTAAACCTGATCCAGCCATATTTTAAGGAAATTATGTGAAGAGTTATTATAATTATAGTGTCACACCATATGCTGCCCGTTAAATGTCCTGGCTAAATGTTGTTAAAGACAAAGATTGAGTATATGCTTAACCTTTTGAACCACTCAATTTTTCATGCAATTTTTTAACGTGTGCATGAGCAAAATAAACATGATTGATTTATGGCAGAATTTTCCAAAATATAGGATTAGTCTTTTCACATCTCTGTGAATTGTTATCCGGCCGAATGACAACAAAGGAAGCACGTCGATCTGTTACTCCCAGAATGCCTTTGTCAAAGACGCCACTCGAGAGATCATTAGAATCCAGCCAGAATTTCCTTTTTTCCTAATCGACAAAGAAAAACACAGCCTACGTTTCACGAAACAAGGGGTCCCCAGTCGAAGCTGTGGTAGTGGGCATTGGGTCCTAGTAAAATCTGCGGTAGTGGGTATTGGGTCCGAATAGAAGCCGTGTGTGTGTGTGTGTGGGTATTGTGTAGCAGTAAACCTGTTCTAGAAGAATAAACCCTTTGATCACTCGGCGGAGGAGAATCACCATAAAACTGCTCCATTTTGTTATTTTATACACAATTTCACTTCCTTTAAAGCGTGAACAATGTTTCTCTTAACATTGGCCGGTCATAATAGGGAGCTGTTCCCATAAGAAAGCTATACTAGCGGTCTGTCAACAAAGTCAGCGATCTGCGTTGACCACTAGAGCTCTTGTATAGGTTCCTTGTGTCCAGTATAACTGCCAGACTGAGTGTCCCTCATGCAGTGAATAAATGTTCGTATTTTACGATGGTTTTGGTCTGAGAAACGAGACAGCTTTCTCTTTAAGATGGCCATGAACTGTATTGGCGTTAACAACATGTGCCGGACATGCCACTGTCACAATCTCAAAGCGACCATATAATGCTTCTTATTCTTTGCCACTCAGAGAAATCACACCCAAACCGACAAGGATCCCATAACTTTTCTGTGAAAAAACCCCCAGTCCATTATGAGATTTATATATGATCTTACCTCATATGATAGAAAATTCTATTATATACTTTGTACAGATTTAAAAATCCATATGGAAATGTGTTTCCAGTTTTCTTAAATTGATCAATCATACTTAGAAGGAAAAATGACCAAATATGGTAATATTTTGAAATGGCGATCAATCAAGCGTTAAACGAGGATACCAGAATGTGGTAAAGGGGTGAAATATTCATCAGTCTCCTACACTGTCCTATTGATTGTGTTTGTCAATTACAGGAGAGCCGCACATACATCTGACCACCTTAATGCCATCCGAACATGCGACTGTGGGGCTTCCCTATAAATGGCTTCACAAACGATGACACTGCCTCATCTGGGTGTACTTCTAGATAGCCTATCTCCTTCCGTGGCAGATGTCACTGACCAATGGCTATTTGACCCTCGGAGGAAGCTGACCCCTGCTACTTCTGGGCCCCCACCAGACCCCCCAGATTGGGTACAACCGTTCTTCAGTTTCAGAGTCACCTGGTTAGATCTCTACCCTTAATCTGATAGTAATTAACCTTTAATTTTAGAATGAAACTCTACACTCTCCTCACAGTTTTTTCTCTCCCCTATTTATCTGGACCTATAGGAAACACTTTTTTTTTTACCCTGCTAAAAAAAGTAAATGTCTCTAGAGGCACTTCTGGGAGAAGTTTCCCTCTACTCTCTCCGAGCTGTCCGTTCCTATAATTACCCATCTTGTTCTAACCACCGGGACGACTAATCACTTAATACCAGTCTTACTTCCTTCCCACCACAATCTCGGGCAAAGAAAATTCCTTTCTGCTCTTTGAACATACTGTTAAATTTTAACGACAACCATATCTTCGGTAAAACAAGTCCTTCTATATTGGGTGTAGGCGGCAGGCAAGGAAATGTACTTTCTCCTTATTCATTTAGGAAATTAGGTAAAGGTTGAAAATATCTTAAATTTTGCCACTGCTATAATTATTCTTTCTATATTGGGTATAGGCGGCAGGCAAGGAAATGTACTTTCTCCTTATTCATTTCTGAAATTATCTGAAATATTGCCACTGGACACAGCTGTTCATAAAGGGGTTACTAGCCCGTAGCCTATAGATCTAGCCCTGGGTGATCATCTATTATACATCTCTGTTTAGCACAGACACAATTATAGCTGTGCATCCCTGTGAGGCGGGTTCAACTCTCTGGGGACAGGACAATAATAATACATCTCAGTTAGGCTCCATGTGGACCTGCTCATCTCCCTGGGGATCATACCATAATACATCTCCCTGTTCAGGTGCGCTGTGAGTCTCAGCTCCCTGGGGATCATACCATAATACATCTCCCTGTTCAGGCGCGCTGTGAGTCTCAACTCCCTGGGGATCATGCTATTCTGGATTCCATTAATCAGAAGATATCCCTCTCTTTTATGTACACACTTCTCGTTACGAAAATGAGTGGTTAATTTCATATGATCAGATCATATTAATAGTTAAATCTAATGCAATTGAACTTATTCATAAACTACAAATTAAAACATAAAATATGTTAATATTTATCTATGAAAATAAATATATTCAGTAAGATTGAAATATAAAAAAAATAAAAATAAAAGATACCTAAGTTTTAAACAATAAATTGTTAACATAAATACAAAGTATTACACTAATACATGGTAATATCATCTCTGATAAACAACTTAGTGTTACGAAGAACCAGCTCAGCGTGAAGGCTGATGATATAGTGCACGGATAATTACCTTGTATATAATATTTACTTACCATAATTAATATATCTGGTATAGATATGTTTACCTATGTATCCCCCATTACCTCCCTGTAATCGGCAGATCCTAACCCACTAACATTACAAGCTAGGAAGATCAGGCGTTATCAAAATTACATCTAAATCAATCAACATTATCTCTCCAATGGGCTCAAGCTATCTCGGGCCTATCTAAGCCTCTTCTCACCTATCTTAACCATATCTCGCGTATCTCAATATTGGATTCCCCGTGGTGGCTAGCTAACCTCCACGTTCAACTATGGTGGCATCATTGGTCTACACCTCAGATTGCGAACAACACATGATGGCGCCCACGAACAATACCTATCATATTGATTTCATTTAAAATTTATTTATAAATCACAACTAAAATTCTGAGATAATTTTTCTTTTTTTCTTGTGAATTATTAATATTTTAAATATTAATGTAGTTTCATGTAACATAACAATTTAGATACTTTAGATTTTAAAAGTGATATAGGTTTCTTTCATGTAATCAAATTTAAACTAAAATAATAAACACAAATAATCGGATTATTAATCCATTTAGTACATGTGTTTTTTGTTGTGTTTATTTGATACGTATTGTGAATATGAATATGTTCATGCTACATAATTGATAGATATTTCAGAAAAAAACATTAATCATTCCTATGGTTTGTCATTTAATTTACCTGAAAGCAAATTGGATTGTATTGTCACCCGTATAAAATATACTCGAGGACGCCATTTGTAGGTCATCTAGGGGATGGAATGGAGCGAAACAAAGGTAGTTTGTCGGGGCCGTGAGCGACATAAAAGATACATGTATTCGGACTGATTTAACATTATGGGTGAGAGGAAACGGACCATCTGCTTGGTAAGCCTTGACATTGACAATCATTGTGACAAATACAGACTGTACGCATCAATAACTAGCGTCCCACGTTACCATAACCACAACCCTTCCCTTAGAACATAGGATGTGATTGCTAGTCTGGAATAACACTTAAACACCTCTCACTATACTATTATAGATTAATGCTAATTCAATTATTCATGACATGCCATGCAGCGGACCTGAATTTACCGAGAATGCGTGTATATTTCTTACAACACTCGTGGAAAATTAGCACATTTGTCCTTGATCCATCCAATCTTCAGCCAGGCATATTTTAGTGCAGCAATATTTTCCCACCAATCAATGGCCTGTGATTCATTTGTGCGGAGCATGCAACGTCTGAACTGTCTATTTTCTGCTGCGCTGTTGCACTCCGTCTCAGAGCTGCGGCCACCACTTCTTGTCCGTCTCATTTGCACGATGCTGCCTCGGTGCTTCTGAATGCACACAGCGCAGTGCATCTGCATTTACTCCACGATCTCGCACACACGAAGTCACTGTGTGTGTAATCAGCTGAAAACTGCAGATTTGAGTATTTTAGCAGGTCCTGGACTCCACACACTGCCAGACTGGCATGTGTGATGAGGAGCTTTGGTTCATACACTGTATCAGTTGTCATCACTTGTGTTCGTCCAGAACTATCAAGGTACTGACAGAACGGGCAATATTGAATCAC
>JAUTBZ010198198.1:0-21523 GCA_032361785.1 Lepetodrilus galriftensis | reverse complement strand
GCGTCATCCGTGTGCAACCCATGTCGTAACGAGCAAAATCCGTGTAAATCCATTCCATCCCGCGTCATCCGTGTGCATTCCATGTCGTAAAGAGCAAAATCCGTGTAAATCCATTCCATCCCGCGTCATCCGTGTGCAATCCATGTCGTAACGAGCAAACTCCTTAAAGACCAATAGCCCCTTTCCGCTTATCCAGCAAAATCAATTCCTCCACAAGAAAATAAGCCTTAGAATCCTCTATCTTAAACTTTCGTTTATTCATTTTCCGGAAGGTAATCATCTGCCATTTTTCGGAAGAAGGAGTGACTTGCGTAAAATGCCCTTCACAACCAAGCCCTATGGGCATCTCAAAATTAGGAACATCCGTTTTCCATTTGTATCTAACGACTAGCTTTCTTCTATTCTTTTCGATGGAATAAAGTAATTTAGGCGGATTCTTATAGACAAGATACTGCTCAAAAAAGGAATCGAAATTTCTTCCTGTATATTCATTAACAAAATTTATAAAATCTTGAGTCGTCACATTCGACAATTCGTATTTATGATAATAAGCTTTCAATAAACCAAACCAAAGGTCATCGTCCCCAATCGCATTCCGGAGACTATGTAAAATCCAAGAACCTTTATAATATTGATCCGTCGAAACCATGTGGCTAAAATTGACATCCATCCGCCCTTCAATCGGCATCGTATTACGAATATAATTCTTTTGCATCTTCAAATATTCGAGTGCTCTATCATACCCATACAACTTCTCCACATACAACGCTTCCATATAAGTTGTAAATCCCTCGTGCAACCACATCTCCGCCAAGTCATTACAGCTCACACTATTCCCCCAATATTCGTGTGCACTTTCGTGAACAATAATAAAATCCCAATCCATTCCTTTTGGCAATCGCCCTCCTAAATATCCTCGCTTAAACTGATTTCCATAACTGATAGCTCCTTGATGCTCCATACCCAAAGAAGGCGTCTCCACCAAAGCATAACCATCTTTCCAAAAAGGATATGGCCCAAGAAATGACTCATAAACTTCAAGCATCTTGGGTACCATCATAAAATGCTTTTTGGCCTTTTCCAAATTAGGTTTCAAAACATAATAATCCAAATCCAATGAATCCCCTTTCGGCGAAATATAATATTCTCTAAAGTGGGCATATTTCCCAACAGCCAAAGTAATATTGTAATTATTAATTGGATAATTAACTTTCCAATGAAACTGCTTTCGATTGTTTTTAATTTTTAATTCTTCCGCTAAAACACCATTAGAAACAGCAAATAAATCTGCTGGAATGATTATTCGAATGTCAGCACTATCGGGTTCGTCCGAAAGGTGATCTTTATTGGGCCACCAAAGACTTGCGCCAATTCCTTCGCAATTGACCACAATCCAATCATTTCCATCTTGGTCTTCCCCCCAGGTAAAACCACCGTCCCACGGGGGATTCTTGGCTATAATCGGTTGGCCATGATAATAAACAGTAAACGCATCGACAAGCCCTTTTTTCTGCAAAGAATTGAAAGAGATAAAAACAGCATTTTCTATTCGTTCGTATTTAAGTAGGGAATATTGATGGACAATACTATCAATGACCATATTTTTAAAAAGATCAATTTGTAATTTATTAAAATCATCTTGAATCTTGTAAGAGATTTTTACTTGTCCGACAATTGCTTTTTTAGGAATCAGTAATTCTAAACTCAAATCGTAATGCAAGACATCATAGCAAGTTCTTTCTGGACGTAATTGACCTCTCAAGCGATCTGCTTTGGAGACTTTTAAATTATCATAAAAATCAGACTGGCCATATAAACCATGAGCAAGTAAAATTAAAAATAGAATAAATTTTAGATTTGCCATTTCGGTTTATTTAGGGCGCTTTCACAAAAACAGGAAAGTCAGAAATCGAGCATTTAGGAATCAACTTTCAACTTAGCCAACATTTCTTTGGTCATGGAGTCTAGATCAAACTTTGGTTTCCATCCCCAATCAGCCCTAGCTGCTTTATCATCAAGATCATCCGGCCAAGACTTAGCGATGCTATCCCGAAAATCTGGGTTGTATTCTATTTCAAAAAATGGCATCACTTTTTTAATAGATTCAAAAATCATCTTTGGCGAAAAGCTCATCGAAGCGATATTATAAGAATGCCGAATCTTCACGTCTTTACTTGGTGCTTCCATGATTTCGATGACCGCACGAATCGCGTCATCCATAAACATCATAGGCATCTTTTCCTCTTCCGAGATATAACAATTAAATTTCTTTCCCTTCGTAGCCGCATGATATATCTCAACCGCATAGTCTGTTGTCCCACCGCCTGGAAGCGCCCCATGCCCAATGATTCCTGGAAAACGAACCGACCGAACATCCACGCCTTTGTGCTTAAAATAATAATCACACCACAGCTCTCCAGCTACTTTTGTAATTCCATACACAGTCGTTGGCAATAAAGCGCCAAACTCTGGCGCAAGTTGCAAATCAGAATTAGAACCAAAAACAGCAATGGAACTTGGATAAAAAACTTTTTCAACTTGAGTTTTAGAAGCGACTTCTAAGACATTCAACAAGCTGCCCATATTCACCTCCCAAGTGGGAAGCGGCATTTTTTCACCTTTAGCTGAAAGTATCGAAGCCAAATGGTAAATCTCAGTCACCTTATATTCATTGACCAACTGAAGCAGTCTCACCCCATCTCTTACATCAAGGATTTCGAAAAACTGTCCTGCTAATGCCTCTGGACGAATATCAGTCGTCAAGACCTTATTCGCACCATATTTTTGCCGCAAGGCTTTCGCTAAAACCGTCCCTATTTGACCGCCAGCCCCCGTTATTAGTATCATTCTTTAATTTTTGGTAGTAATTTAGTTAGATGCGTAAAGATAGGTAATTCTTTTGCTTTCTTGCAGCCTCTGATTAGATTAATCACAGAAAGGAATTAAAATATGTCATTTTTTTTTTGTTAAGAAAATTATGATTATTAATAGGTGCAGAGGACTAACAATTTTTGGTGTGCCCAGAGGTGCAGTGTTATTAACAGAATCCATGAATTAGGGACAAAGAAAAACAAGTGCATTCCTCAATATAACACCAGCTGAATAGTATCCAATTTTAACCGAGTAGTCAAGAACCGACTCAGTTTCTGCTGGCGTTTATGGGAGATACGTTTTTTCGTTTGTAGGATGGCCATTGGGATAATCTTTTTCCCTTTTTCATTTGCCTTGACCATTTCATCAAAGCTAAAGGCTGTCACTTCAGGATACTCTATGGTCAGCTCCTTAAAGACCTGTTCGATGGGTCTATTTTTACTTTTAGAAAGACTGACAATCTTGTCTTCTAGAGTTTTAATTTTTTGATTTTTATTTTCAATTAAAGTATCATTTCTGACAAATAAATCTTCTAGAATCTGCGTCCGCAAAGACTTATTCATATCTGCCATTTCTTCATTTAAATCATCATTAAATTGTTTTATTCTTAACTGTGTATTCACCAAGCCATAATTAGCCATTTTATCCTGTAAATCTGCAATTTTTTCTTTCGGCATGTACTCCCCCATCAAGGTTACTTCCACATAAGAAGTATCTTTATTATAAATTGGTTTATACTTAACGATGGCCGAATTTTCGTCGACAAAAGCTTCATCGACATATTCCTTTACTTGCTGTTCAAAAACAACTTCTTGGATAACATTTATGGCAACATAAATACTGGGGATAATCGTAATTAAAACCAAAGCAATTATACCCATCCTAGCTTTTTTCTCTGTAGCTTCATCTATGTAGGACTTCAAAGGAAACTTTAAATATCTAACCACTATCATAGTCGTAATAGAAATAAAAATTCCATTGATAAAAAACAAATATAAAGCACCAAAAAAGAAATCCCAATTGGAAGAAGCCAAGCCATATCCTGCCGTACATAGTGGTGGCATCAAGGCCGTCGCAATCGCCACACCTGGTATCGCATTAGAATAACCTTCTCGAGTACTGACAATGATTCCAATAAAGCCTCCGAAAGTCGCAATCAACACATCAAAGATTGTCGGCCTTGTCCGAGCAAACAATTCTGATTGCGCTTCATGTAAAGGAGTCAAATAAAAATAAAGCGCTGAAGCCACAATAGAGATGACTACTGCAGTTGCCAAATTTCGGATAGCCAATTTAAAAAGAGGAATATCATTAGACCCAAGCGCCAAACCAATACCCAATATCGGTCCCATCAAAGGAGAGATTAACATCGCTCCTATAACGACTGCTGTAGAATTGACATTCAAACCTACAGAACATATAAGCATGGCAAATATCAAAGTCCAAAGATTCGCTCCACGATAAGGAACGCCTGCTTTTATATCATCTGTTGCACCTTTCCAATCGGTATCATGATAGATATTAAATATATCTTTAATGTAGTCAACGAAACTTTTCCAAACGGTGCTAAATTGCATGATGTATAGTTATTACTTGCGCAAAAATAGGAAATTAATTGGATATGGGTTCTTTTGGTGTATTTATGGTGTATAACCTTCTAGAAAATCTAGATACAACCTGTTCCCCAATGTTCTAACTACGGAGCTGAATAAACAATTTTATCTTCATATTAGCCCCAACCCTAGTGAGGGATTTAAAATTAAATGACCTGCAAACTCAAGAGTAGTGAGGTGAAATTATTAAACCCAGAATGGACCAAGTAAAACACAGAGAATTTTTACAAAATTCACTGCTCAATCTAAGCTGGCACACAAAATCCGCAAGCATCCAGATAGAACTTCGTGTAATCCCAATCCCTAAAATCAACCTATCTATCAGAAAATCAAGGAGAAAGGTATGAGGAATTAAAAAAATAACTATATTTGCCGTTGCATTTTATTTCTGCCAAACCAATGAAGTTATTTTGGCGAAAGCTAATAAAACAGGAAGACCAATCGTTATATATGTGTT
Source organism: Lepetodrilus galriftensis (assembly GCA_032361785.1). NCBI lineage: Eukaryota > Metazoa > Mollusca > Gastropoda > Lepetellida > Lepetodrilidae > Lepetodrilus > Lepetodrilus galriftensis. The sequence continues at coordinate 16,582 of JAUTBZ010198198.1, read as the reverse complement.
TTCCTTATTTGACTAAACAAAAACGAACCAACCAGTATGAATTTTAATCCCGTTTTTTTGCAAAAAGCAACAGAAGGAAGTACTAGCCTTTTCAGCATTATCACCAAAGGAGGTCCTTTGAGCATTGGTATTGTATTGATTATCTTGTTAATGTCAATCGTTGCAGCTTATATCTTTTTTGAACGTTATTCAACGATTAAGCGTGCCACTCAAGTGGACGAAAACTTTATGAATAATATCCGCATGAATGTCCAATCTGGCAATATTCAAGCAGCAGTAGCTCTTTGTAAAACGCAAGATTCGCCTGTCGCTAGGATGGTCGAAAAAGGCCTTATGCGTATCGGCAAACCACTACGGGATATCGATGCAGCTATCGAAAACATAGGTAACTTAGAGCTTTTCAAGCTAGAAAAGAACCTTTCTACCCTAGCGAGTATTGCTGGTATTGCACCTATGGTCGGTTTCTTAGGAACTGTAACAGGTATGATTATGGCATTTTATACGATGGCGACCGCAGAGAATGTAGGACCTGGTGAATTAGCTGGTGGTATCTATCAGGCATTAGTGACGACTGCTTTTGGATTAGTGGTTGGTATCATGGCATTGGCTGGCTACAACTTCTTAGTAGCGATGGTCGATAAGGCTGTTTTCAAGATGGAGCGTTCGACTACAGATTTTATGGATTTATTACAAGAGCCTTCTTAAGCAACCAACATGGGACTTAAAAAACGAGCAAAAATAACCCCTGAATTTAGCATGTCGTCTTTGACGGACATCATCTTCCTATTGTTGATCTTCTTTATGTTGACCTCTTCAGTAGTCAAATTTGATATGTATGATTTGCCAGAGGCTGTTTCTAAGACGGTGGCGCCTGTTGATATTACGGTGGCTATCAAAAAGGATGGTAACTGGGAATTCAATGGTCAGCCCATTAAAAAATCTCAAGTACGAAGCAAAGTAAAAAGAGCTTTGGCCACTCAGAAGAATAAGAAAAATTCGACCATTACTATCGTTGCCGAAAAAGGAGTTCCTTTTAAAAGTGTAATGTCTGTGATGGAAGTAGCGAACAAATTGAAGATGAGAGCAATTATTGCTACTAAAGAACCCGCTAAAAAATAAACATGGCACTCAAGAAAAGTTCTAGAATATCCCCTGAGTTCAGCATGTCGTCTTTGACGGATATCATCTTTCTATTGTTAATATTCTTCATGTTGACTTCTAGTTTGGTGACGCCTAATGCCTTGAACCTCAAGCTCCCCGGCAAAAGTAAGACTTCTGTCACAACCGACAAGAGACCTTCTGAAATCGCCATTGATAAAAGAGGTAAGTATTTTTATGATGGCAAACGCACGACAATTGGTTCTATCACAAACAAGTTAAAAGCTTTGTCTGGTCGTTCTAAACCTTTGATTACCATTTCGCCAGATGACAATGCGCCAGTAGAAAAGGTGATTGCTGTTATGGACTTGGCAATGCAATACCACATCGAAACGATAATGGCAGTCGGAGAATAATGTTAATAATGCATTAAGAGCAGTACCCGACCCACCAAAACCAATCAATTTATAGTCTTACTCGTATAAACCCTAGTCTTAATCCAAAATTTTGAGCCATGGAACAACATGAAATAGATAAGAAAAGCAGTAAAATCAAAAGTGGTGTCATCCATTTAGGCATACTAGCCTTATTGATTTTTCCATTTCTAAAGTTTCCTACCCCGCCTCCTGGACAAGAAGGTGTGATGGTTAGCTTTGGAGAACCTGATATCGGAATGGGCGATGACCGCCCAGTCAGCCAAGATGAGGATCCAGATGTCATGACGCCTGAACCTCCCACCAAAACAGAACCTGTAGAAGAGGAAGTAGTCGAAGAGGTTGTGGAAGAAGAAATCGCAGATCCGAAACCTGTAGAAAAACCCAAAGCTGTCGAGAAACCCACTAAAAAGGTGATGACTTCTACGGAGAAAGCTGCTCTGGTACTAAAGCAAAAAAAGAAGCAAGAGAAAAGGAAAAAAGACGCGGAGGCACGAAAGAAAGCCCAAGAAGTAGCGAAGAAAAAAGCAGCAGCAGAAGCAAAAAAGAAAGCGAAGGCGGCAGCCAAAGCGAAGCGAGATGCCGATGCTCAGGCAGCTAAAGATAAATTTGGTGGTGTCTTCAATAAGAATAAAGGGAAAGGCCAAGGAAACACTGGAAAAGCTGGTAGTCAAGGTTTACCAAACGGTGACCCTAATGCAACCAAAGTAGGTTTCGGAGGCGGTCAAGTAGGTGGCGGGCTTGGAGATAGAGGGGTAAAAGGAAAACCCAAGCTTGTCAATAACACGAATAAATCTGGTACGGTAACCATTAGAGTTTGTGTGAATAGTAGTGGAAAAGTTACTTCTTCGACCTTTACACAGAAAGGATCTAACACGACTGATGCAGGTTTAATCCGTTTGGCGAAAGCAAATGCAAAGGGATTCCGTTTTACAAAAGGAGGTCCTAGCAAGCAATGTGGAACGATTACCTACAAATTCAAATTTGAACATTAATTCTTTAGGAAGGATTACGTCCAAGTAAAGATTATTTACGATATTTGCCATATGGAGCTGCTGCTCTGTATGGCTTTTTTTATTTCTGACCATCATCCAAACTACCATGACAAAGAAAACGAATATCCCGTCCCTCTACTCTTCCGAAAAGATTGATTTCATGCACGAGCCTATGTTCTTTGGACGAGGCAAAAATCTACAGCGTTACGATGTGCAGAAATATCCTTTTTATGAGAAGATTTCGCAAAGAATGCTGAGTTTCTTTTGGCGCCCTGAAGAAGTTTCTTTAGTCAAAGATATCAATGATTTTAATAATCTCACAGACCAAGAACGGTTTATCTTTACAGAGAATTTAAAATACCAAATCCTTTTGGACAGTGTTCAAGGACGTTCTCCTTTCTTGACTTTTGGGCAAGTCGCTACCCTACCAGAAGTCGAAGAAGCTATCATTATTTGGGATTTCTTTGAGACAATTCACTCGATTAGTTATTCTTACATCATCAAAAATGTATATCCAAACCCAACCAAGGTATTTGATGAAATCATGGATAATACGATGATCAAAGAACGTGCTGGTTCCGTTACCGAAAAATACAACGAGTTCTACCAAAACCTCATTAAATATCAAGCGCAACAGATGGGCATGAAAGGTGATGAAGAAATCACTTTGAGAGAACTCAAAAAGAAATTATACCTCGCACTCATCTCTGTGAATATATTGGAAGGTGTTCGTTTCTATGTGAGTTTTGCTTGTGCTTTTGCTTTCGCTGAAAATAAAAAGATGGAAGGTAATGCCAAGATTATTAAATTTATCGCTAGAGATGAAAATGAACATTTGGCGATTACGATGAAGATGATTCGCACCTTGCGGCGAAATGAAGACGAAGGATTTGCAGATATTATTCCAGAATTAGATGATGAAGTTTATGCGCTTTTCAAAGATGCCGCTGAACAAGAAATGCAATGGGCGGAACACCTTTTTGAAAATGGTTCTATCATCGGTCTGAATGCCAAGTTGCTCACTAAGTACATGAAGCACCTTACGGACAAACGCTTACGTGGGATCGGCATGAAACCTATCTATGATGAAACAACTAATCCACTTTCTTGGATGAATCATTGGCTTAAAAATGATGCGGTGGAAGTTCTGCCTCAAGAGACGGAAATTAGTTCTTATGTGGTTGGGGGAATTGACATGAAGGTTAAGGATTCTGATTTTGATTTTTGATTACATGAATGGATTGAGGATTGCCACGTGTACTTTTTGACGCTAATTTCGCTAAGTTAGACGTGTACACAAGGCTGTACCTTAAGTTAGTTGTGGCCATTTTGCCACAATTCACTAATTTAAAGTCACAGGTAGATGTCAGGATTCCACTAATTCACTAGTTTAAACATAAAGATGACCACAAATCCCATCCTACTCCGAAATATCGCTCAATTCCAGGATCCAACATTTAATAAAACGACCAAAAAAATATTTGGGCAACCGCAGAAAGTAGTGACTGTCGAAAAAATCAGGGCTCAATGGAAAGACATTATTGAAGCCAATCGTAAAAAAATAGAACAACTTTATTACGATGGGATCATGCCTGACTGGACAGAATGCCGTGCCAAAAAAGAAGCTAATTTTGATTTTGAAGATGAGGTCTATGCATTGATGATTAATTGGTTAAAAACCATTGATTGGTCAGACCTTTCGGAAGCTCGGGCACTTTATTATTATGTAGATACGGTTTCTTCAAGTGACTACAAGCCTACTCGTCTTGTCCTTTTAAAATACCACAAACAGATCCTTGCACTCCTTCAAGACTATGTTCAAAGAGCTGATTTTCAAATATTTAAATCGTTGCATAATGGTAATTTTGGAGCAATCGTCGAAAACTTATTTCACCTATACTTTTATCATACGATTCATTCTTGGGGGATGCACTATAAAGAACAATATGATATTGACCGAAAGGATATTGCAGAATTAATTCCTAGTCATATAAAAAGATTTCCAAAAAATTCTTCGGGCTTATTATTAAGTATTCTTAAAGATCATTCAGAACCCATTCATGCTTTTGCAGAGTTAGTTCAATTTTATATGTGCCAAAACACCGATGATAATTATTGCCCAATTGCTTCCGAGTTATTCAGTACATACAATGAACCAAGCGACTACTTTTATAACAATGCAGCCAAAGTAATTGCTCAAACACTAAAATATAAAGATTACACAAATACCGAAGCCAACTACCTTGTCGAAAGCATTTTGCTTTCGCAACTAGGCATCAATTCTAAAGAAGATCAATTACAAGGCTTACAACATCATCTTCAGAATTTAAAAGACAATGATTTTGAGCAAAAGGTTATCACCAAATATGAAAAAGATATCGCCGAATTAGACGAAGTCTATGAAAAAGAATGGGACAAAAATTGGGCAAAAGCTATCCGCCGAGTTGCAGTCTCCAAACCAACGTCTGAAAGTATTACACACATGATAAAGGCTTATCCCAATCACCCCAAAACGCCCCTACTCAACAAACTTTTTGCGGAAGCAGAAGCTTTCAAAAACCAACCTAAGTTATACGAACTAAAGCAAAAGCCTGCTGTCCTTTTCAAAGACTTACATTTTAAATACTTAGTGATAGAAGAATTAATGTATCAACAAAAAATATTAAAACCTATTTTTGATATTAAACTTTTTGCAAAAGAATACACCAAAAAAGAAATTGATACTTATAGCTATGAAGTCATTCCAGAAGCCACAAAGTATTTTAAGAATCTTGATATTCCGGAAGAGCTTTTGGCGAAAGTGACTACACTTTACCAAGATAGTGGAATTAATGGTGGTTCCGATTTTATTTATAATTTATATCCTGCTTGGGATCCTGGTGCTGGTGATGATGTTTTTAAAGTGGGTAATAAAGCGATTACGGATTTGGTTTTATTACCCAATCTTAAGAAGATAGTCGGTTTGGAAATTAGTTCGCCTAGTCGCAAGCTTAAGAAGGCTATTTTGGCACTTGGAATTGAATTGGTTGAGGAGGAAGATTAAATTGTACGCTGGATAGGATGGCACGTTAGATAGGATGGCACACGGATTTTGAGGATTTTTGCGGATGTACACGGATTTTCTCGTATTTCTTGATTAAGATTTGGCACACTAGATAGGCACACTAGATAGGATGGCACACGGGTTTTGAGGATTTTTGCGGATGAGCACGGATTTTCTCGTATTTCTTGATTGGAGATTTGGCACGTTAGATAGGCACACTAGATAGGATGGCACACGGATTTTGAGGATTTTTGCGGATGTACACGGATTTCTCGTATTTCTTGATTAAGATTTGGCACGTTAGATAGGCACACTAGATAGGATGGCACACGGGTACCGACAGCTGTACAGTACTGATTTTTGCGGATGTGCACGGATTTTCTCGTATTTCTTGATTGGATGGTGCTTGGATTTTGTACGCTAGATTGATGAGTTTTAATTGAAGTCATATTGAAAATCAATTTCTTTCAAATCTTCTTCTAGCAATGGCCAATCTTCTATTTCATCCACAAGCGATAAAACCATTTTCTTAGTTAGTATCTGACCAGCATAAATTTCTTTGACAGTCTCCAAAAGAATTTCTTTTTCAAAATAATCAGCTACCCAATCGATATAAGTTTGTGGATTGCCATCAAAAATCTCAAGCAGATCATCAGAGCCATCTTCGTAATAATCTAAGTCGCCTATTTCCCACTGATCGGCTTCATTGTTCCAAATACAAAATGTTGTTCCAATCGAATTTACGGGTTCTCCAAAAATAAATTCATGATACTTCTCTGGTAGTCCATTTGTCAATTTAGATTTTGCTGGTAAGGCAGCTTCAAAAGCAAATAGCTCATGTGCAAACCCATTTAGAACACATCCACCCTTTTGAAACAAAATCAGTAGCTGGTCACCACAACCATTATTCAGTTCAAAAAAAGCTTCGTCTTCCGACCACTTTGAATTAAAAGCATAATACCTATATTCGTGTTCAGGACTCAAAATTGCATCTAAAACTGCAACTGCTTTTCCAATTCTTTTTATGGTTTCCTTTGTTGGTAGGTGCTTTATATTTTTTGTTGAAATCATTTTTTAGCTAGATTATGAGCTTAAAAGCCATTTTATGGATTGCTAATATACTTGGGTCAGTATCCTTTTTGGGCAAAAATAGCATTTTCTATTGATAAACAAATAGTTTCCCACACACTGAGTAATTAGATTTAGCTAACAATCACTATTTTACCAGAAATCACACAGAAAACGTAAATAATTTCTTTCCTTACCCAACCATTTTGCCATACGTTTCGTGATAAGGGTGAAACTATTTCATTAAAACATGAAATACCAACAGAAATTAATTGGACCCGTAAAATAAATAAAATGAAAAACCTAAAACACACCCTTTTAATCCTCCTTCTTAGCTTTTTTGCGCAAGCAGCTCATAGTCAATGCATTCCAGATCAGATAGTATTTAAAACTCAACAGGACATCGATAATTTTGCAATTAATTATCCTAATTGTAGTATAATAGAAGGAACTGTTGCCATCATAGCTGACAACTCCGATATCACAAATCTTGATGGATTATCTAACATAACGACTATTCAAGGTGATTTTTTCATTCAAAAACTACCTCTATCTACATTAAGTCCTCTGGAAAACTTAACAACCGTAGGAGGTTATTTAGAAATTCGTGAAACAGAATTAATTTCTTTAGCTGGCTTAGACAATTTAGAATCTGTGACGGATCTCAATATAATTGCAAATTTTAATCTAACTTCTATTAGCGCCTTAAATAAATTAACAACCATTTCCAACCTATTTATTTCAAGCTGTTTAGAACTAACTTCACTAGTTGGGTTAGAAAACATATCTAACATTGAAAATATTTCATTTTTGAACTGTGCAAAAATAGCATCTATTGATGGGCTAAGTGGTTTGCAATCAGTTTCAGGAAATTTTAGTATAAACGAAATAGGTCAATCGACATCACTTTCTGGTTTAGAAAATCTAACTACAATCGGAGGGAAATTAAATATTCAAGGTAATTACAATTTACTATCATTATCAGGCCTAGAAGGTTTAACCTCTATCGGTGGCGATTTATCAATCAATGGTAATAAAATTACTACACTTAATGGATTAAACAATTTAACTTCGATTGGTGGACAATTAAAGATTCAAAGTAACAAATACTTGACAACTCTTTTTGCTCTTAATAATATTAATCCAGCAAGTATATCAGCGACAGCAGACTCAGATATTGAAATCACTTACAATGATAAATTATCAATTTGCAATATAGAGTCCATTTGCCAAGTCTTAGCAAACCCTAGCAAGACTTTTGAGATTCACGATAATGCGGAAGGCTGTAATAACGAAGATGAAATAGATTGCAATACTCCACCCACTTGCCTACCTGGAGAATTATTTTTTACTACTCAAGTTCAAGTTGATAATTTCCCATTCAACTATCCGGGTTGTGGCATCATGAATGGCGATATTACTATTAAAGGCCCCCACATAACGAGCCTAGACTCATTATATCCCTTAACGGAAGTAAAAGGAAAATTAAGAATTGCTTTCAATGAGGAATTAACTAGTCTCAAAGGACTAGATAACTTAACTTCTGTAGGAGATTTGATTCTCACCTATAACTCAATTCTTTCAGAAATAAGTAGTTTTAAAAATCTGACTTCTGTTAAAGGGCGCTTAGATTTCAATCAAAATAATACACTAACTAATTTACATGGTTTGGAAGGTTTGAGTAAAATAGATGGTTCTTTAATTTTAATCTCTGGCAAGCTTAATGACATTAGTGCTTTACAGAATATTACCGAAATAGGAGGGAGCTTACTTTTTGCATTAACCAGCTTCACATCTGCACACGGTGTAGAAAATCTTACTTCTATTGGTGAAGATTTTGAAATAGCTTTTTCTAAAATTTCAAACCTAGACCCATTTTACAACCTTACCAGCATCGGGGGAACCATTAAAATTAACAATGATGCTGAATTAACAAATATTAATGGTATTAAAAATATAAACCCACAAACTATAGAAGGTATCCACATAAAAAAGAATCCTAAATTAGCCCTGTGTAGTGTAGAATCAGTTTGCGGCGCATTAGCTGGAGCTTCAGAAACAGATCCTAATTTATGGGAAATTAATAATAATGCTGATGGCTGTAACTCTATAGAGGAGCTAAACTGCTTCGGAACAAGCGCCGGAGGAACAGTTTACTATGACGAAAACCAAAATGGTCAGAAAGATACTTTAGAATTCGGGATTGCGGGACAATTTGTTGAAATTGAATCAGGTACTACACCAATACTAACCAATACTACTGGAAGGTACTTCGTTAATTGTACAGAAGGAACAAACTACACATTTTCCTTACTAAACAACACTGATTGGAATTTGACTTCTACCACAAATCCTTACAATTTTACTTTTTCTCCAAATGACCCCAATAATATAAAGAAGGATTTTGGCATCTACCCCACTTTTAGTGCCCATCAACTTAGTTCTTCAATTGCTTCCCAAAAAACAAGATGCAACGAAAACGTCGCTTTTTACCTAAAGGCTACTAATGAAGGTACTTTTACCGAAAATGGCCATATAACTGCTACTTTTGAACCTAATATTCAATTTTTAGGCGCTACGCCGCCCCCTGATAATGTGGAGAATAACACCGTCTCATGGAACTTCACGGATTTGCATCCTTGGCAACATCTTAACTTTAGATTATTCTTCAAGCTACCTCCAGGGGAAGATCCTGCCACAAATGCAACCGTTTCGTCCGTTGTTTATTATGATGAGAACGGGACAAGCAATGTAGGTTCTGAAACATATACTTATAACTCACCTATACTTTGTTCCTTCGATCCCAATGATAAATTGGTTACGCCATTTGGCCTTGGCGATGAAAAACTAACCCTTAAGAACAGCACCTTAAACTATACGATTCGATTCCAAAATACTGGAAATTCTTATGCCAAAGATGTCGTCATACGAGACACATTAAGCCCAGACCTCGACTGGAACTCTTTTAAAGTACGTAGTTCAAGTCATGATCTAAAGACAACGCTTTCGTCGGAGGGCCTAGTGACTTTCTCTTTTCAAAATATCTATTTAGTTGACAGCACAGAAAGCTACAACGGTAGCCAAGGGTATGTCAATTATATCATTACTCCTAAACCTGACCTTCCAGAAGGAACTACAATAAATAACACGGGCTATATTTTCTTTGATTTTAATCCAGCTGTTGTCACAAATACTGCAACCAATAAATTAGTTTCAACATTGACTGTTGCCACACAGGAAATTCCCGCTCCTGTTAAATTTTCTTTATATCCAAACCCTACATCAGGAAGAACCCATATATTAGTGGACAATTACTCAGGAAGGGGGGTCTACGAAATAGTACTTAGTGACTTTACAGGAAAAACAATACGCATACAATCTTTAACTAACCAAAAGGCAATTGACTTAAAAATTGGGGAATTACAACCAGGAATGTATTTCGTTGGTTTGAAAGATTTCAACACGGGTGGCATTATACATGTTGAAAAACTACTAGTAGAATAGATAATTCTAAATATTATTTGCATTGCTACCTGCCAACAAAATCTTAAACAATTCAAAATTTCTGACAGCCATTCGCTGTCAGAAATTTTGACTTCAAATAAAACAAAACAATAGATAAAAAACTACATAAAGCCTGTGTAAAGGGAAACAGAAAAGCACAATACCAAGTGTACAAAGAGTATTATTCTGTACTCATGGGTATAGCTGTGCGCTACAAAACCAATCCAGAAAATGCTCGGGCTATGGTCAACCAAGGATTTTTTAAAATTTTGACTAATTTAGAAAAGTACTCTTTTATGATTCCTTTTGAGGCCTGGATTCGGCGTATTATGATTAATACCTTGATAGATGACTTTCGTAAAATACAAAAGGAAAACAAGTTGACTACGTCCACTGACTTTTCTGTAGAGAATGGACAATTTTATGGATTGAATTTCAACAAAGCAATTGAGACCTTAAATATCGAACAGCTTGAAGCAATGATTCAGCAGCTCCCAAACATGACCCGAAATGTATTTAATCTATTTGCTATTGATGGATACAAGCATAAAGAAATTGCTGACTTATTTAATATAAGTATTGGAACTTCAAAGTGGCACCTGTCCAATGCCCGAAAAATACTTATAGCCATGCTACAAGAAGAAACTGCCACCTTTTCCCAAAGTAAAAAGGATTACAATGAGAAATAATTTAGACCAATTTTTTAAACGCAAGTTCCATAATCGTCAATTTGATTTTGACGACAAGTATTGGACAGAGATGGAAGCATTGCTTCCGCAAAAAAAGAAGAAAACTAGAGGACGGCTCTGGCTCATTCTACTATTTCTTGGTTTCAATGCTATTTATTGGGGTACATATCTAAATCATAAAAATCAACAGGCAAAACAAACTTTGTTAATAGTCAAAAACACTAACCAAGGCCATCCTAATCCTATTGCAGATCCGATGAGTTTAGGCGATGACAGGACTCCCATAAAAAAGATGAATCAGGATTCTATTCTTAATTTTTCAGATTTAACCGACAACCAAATTATTTCGCAAGAACAACTTGCGAATACCAATTCTACTGGTTCAACAGATAAACATATTTCACCAAAAGATGAGCAACTAACTTTTCCTAAGTCAATAGAATTAACCGACAAACGATTTTCATCAAAAGAACAACTTGCTATTACAAATTCAATGGGTTCAACAGATAAACAATTTTTATCGAAAGATGAGCAACTAACTTTTACTAAGTCAATAGAATTAACCGACAAACGATTTTTATCAAAAGAACAATTTGATATTACAAATTCAATGGGTTCAACAGATAAACAATTTTTATCGAAAGATGAGCAACTAATTTTTCCTATGTCAATAGAACTAACCGACAAACGATTTTCATCGAAAAATGAGCCGCGTGCTGTTCCTAAGTCAACAGGCCTCTTGGACAAAATTATTTTATCGAAAGATAGGAAAAGCTATGAAACAAGAATGATACAAAAACTCAAAATTGAAGTAATCCAAGAACAAGAACTCCATTATCCAATAATCAAGAAACCAACTCAGGTTAGAAGATGGCAACATGGAATTATTATAGAAAATCAAATAGACAATTTTCCAACATGGAAAGTTGGTTTCCGCGCACTTTACCAGTTAAGTCCAATATTCTCAATAGGTTCCGAAATAAAGTACGCAGTAAAACTAGGCAATTTCAAAGAAGAAAAAATTCATTCCGATACCACTTTTAGTTTTGGCTATACCATCAATGACACATACATTGAACCCAGAAGTATACATTCTTTAGAAGTTCCAATCATACTTAGCCTAGACATTAACAGGCATTCTATTCAAAGCGGCATCGAAATCCAAGAACTAATTGGAATTAGGGCAAATTCTCGGACATATGCTATTGAACAACTTAACCCAACACAGCGGACATTAAAGAATACAACTTCTGGATGGTTACCCAAAAATGATTTCACGCTTTTCAACACAGCCCTCCTTCTTGGGTATGAATATCAATTTAAAAGAATGGCTATCGGATTGCGAAGCCATTACCCTATAAATTTCTTCACTACTCAGCGCAATGATTCTGATAAAATATATTCACCAAAGAACCCTTCTGGCAGTATATACCTATCCGTTTTATTTTCAAAAAAACGTAAACCATATAAAAAGTAAAACCATGAAGACTACTTTATTAAATCTAGGCATACTATTCTTGATATTAATTATTTCAAGCTGCCAAAAGGAAGAAATAAACGTGACTACAGATGAAGAGCCCATACTTAAAGCATCATTAGTTGTTGAGAACAATACCATCCTGTTAGAGGCGGGTAGAAAATCATTCTATCACAAAGCAAGTTATATTTTGGATACCAATGATGTATATATTTTCACTAGCCAACTTTCAAAAGATAATTTTTGCAAAAATAATTGTCAAGAATTTTTACAAATAAAAATTCGTAGTAATCAAACAAGTAATGGACAATTGCCTAATTTGGAGCAGTCCTTAAAATTAGGTTCCTATCATTTGGCGCAAGCCACTGACACAGCAGCTGCGGCATACCAATATACCTTCAAGGGCAGTTCCATAGGAACTAATCAAGTTTTTTCAAAAAATTATACTTGGTTATTTTCATCAGAAATCGAGACCTCCTCATTGGACTTATCAGCTGAAGAAATAACTTTTCAACTTCCTAAAAAAATGAATTTTGATGTACAATTGAAAGTAGTTGATGCTTATGGAGCTAAGGGAGAAAAACAAATTAAAATTTTAACAGATTCTTATATTGGTATTTACATGAATATCTTAGGCAATGCTAATTCCCCAATATTAATAGCCTCTAAAGACCCTGAAAGCATGCCAATCAGCTCCTATTCATGGAAATCTGGCAACACTACAAATCAGCTTGCCTTACTAAACAACCACGACTATGACACCTATTGTGTAACCGGAAAAAATAGTAATGGCTTCAGTGCAAAAGCTTGTGGTGAATATGCCTACCTTTTTGGGCAGAACATCTTCTGTGCTGCACAAATTAATTGGTCAAAAGAAAAAATTATCGATTATGACAACTTGTGGCTTTCGGGTGTTACTATCACTTATTCGGATAAGCAAGGTGAGCAATGGTCAACATTTCTAGCCATTCAATCCCAAGAAACTTCAAAGTTCGAAGTTACCAAGATAGCAGACTTTAAAATCAATGAAGTCGGTCAAAAGACTAAAATTATAACAGCCAACTTTACCGCTAATTTTACTAATGGAACAGAGACTAGACCCATCTCTGGCACTAGTACTTTCGCGGTAGGCTTACCAGAATAAAATAGCTCTCCCTTTTAGTAAGCAACATCTAGATTCAAATATAAACCTTTAAATGAATACGCAATGTGAACAGAATAGATATGGCAGACTTTGCTTGCTCAACATGGAAATCATCAATACTTAACCATTGTCAATCTAATTTGCTAGGTAGCTTAAAAGCATGCCTAAAACATTTTGTGTTAAAGTGTCACATATTGTAAGTATTTGTGTTATATTTGCGTAAGCAACCAAATAATAAGGCTATGGATATGACTATGCTATTAATATCGTCACTTGGTGGCATTGCGCTAGGCGGACTATTGACTTGGCTTTTTCTGCAAGGTCGCCAATTACCCGACAAGCAGGCTTTCGCCCAAAAACTAATCAGCGAAAAGTATGTACCCAAAGAAGCGTATATCACTTTGCAGGAAACATCCGATATTTTGCGGGCAGATTTGCATGAAACGCAACAAGAGCTTCGACAAAATGAGCTAGACCTTGCGGAAAAAAAGTTGACGTTGGAATATAAAGAAGCGCAATTTACAAGGCAAGCTTTGGAGGCAGAACAATTGCGCAAACAAGCTATTCAAGAATTTGAGCATATTGCGACGAAGCTCCTTACGGAAAAATCTCGCCAATTTACGCTGACCAATAAATATCAAATGGAGGAAATCCTCACTCCGCTAAAAGAGAAGATTGGTACTTTTAAAACAGACTTAGAACAAAAATTTATCGCCGAATCTAATGATAGAATTACGATTCGAGAAGAGATGAAACATCTGCGCTCTTTGAATCAACAATTATCTAATGATGCAAATAATTTGGCGAAAGCGCTTAAAGGAGATAATAAGATGCAAGGGAATTGGGGCGAACTCCAACTCGAAAGGATTTTGGAAAATACGGGGCTTAAAAAGGAGATTCATTATTCCAGTCAACTCTCTGCTTTTTCGGAAGAAGGCAAAATACAGCGACCAGATTTCGTCATTCACCTGCCGAATAAAAAACATTTAATTATTGATTCTAAAGTTTCCTTAAAAGCTTTTGATTCTTATCATCAAGCGACGGATCCAGTCATTCAAAAACAATATTTAAAAGCGCATCTCAAAAGTATTCGCCAGCATATCAAAGACCTTCACCAAAAAGAATATCAAAATATTCCGACTTTGAATACGCCTGATTATATTTTGCTTTTTGTACCTATTGAACCTGCTTTTAATCTAGCCGTCCAAGAAGATCCAAATATCTTAATAGATGCCATGGAATTAAATATTATTATGGTGACGACCTCTACCCTTTTGGCTACTTTGCGTACTGTTGCTTATCTTTGGAAACAAGATAAGCAAAGTAAATCAGTACAAGAGATTGCGAAAGTTAGTGGACAACTCTATGATAAATTTGTCACGTTCATTGAAGAAATGCAAAATGTCGGTAAGCGAATTGACAGTGCCCAAAGTCATTGGAATATCGCCATGGGCAAACTCTCAGAGGGCAAAAACTTCCAAGAAACAATTATAGGAAAAGCAGAACAGATAAAAGAATTGGGTGCCCGAACAAGCAAAAAAATACCAGAAAAACTCGTCATTAAAATCTAAAATAAACTTTCATACTCATTGCCCTCGTCGATATCCTCGTCTCGTTCCAGTTTTTCTGGTTTGCGCTTGGGTTTATCCTCTAGGTCCAAAGTATCAGTTATAATGGAACTTTCAAATTGCTCTAGAAGTGATAAACCCTCTTCTTCAAAGGCGGCATTTTCTAAATCCATCGAACCCATATAATCTTTGGATAAATCCATGAAACGCTCCATTTCCCCTGTTTTAGCTGAGATATCCTCTAAAATATGTTGCATAGATTGTTCAAATAACTCTTTCTTCTTGCCGCCTCCAATAATTGCTTTTGCACCTTTCATTGCTTTTTGAGAAGCTAAAATTGCTTTATATTCAATCTCTTTAATTTCGACTTGATCTTGAATATCCTCATGTAGGATTTCGGAATGCTCATACATTCGTGTCAAAATTTTATACAAATGTTTCATCTGCTTTTCTAACAGAGAATATTTTTTATTGGAATCTTGTAAGCGGCCAGCTTTACGGGAACTTAAAATTAATTCTTTTTGATTCCCATTAGCTTTTGCTTTCTCAGCTGCCAATACATTTTTATTAATATCTGCTGTATTCTTATCCATGATTGAACGCAAACTTCGCATTTCTCCACGCAACTTTCCGATCTGCCCACTCAGCTCATTGATATTTTCCGCAAGGTCATCCAAATAACTTCTCAACCTAGAAATAGGATCCATCTTAATAAAAACCCCAGTAATCCAGCGCATCACCGACATATAAGCATTGCTGATAATAGCCCTAGCTTGACCATCAAGCAAAGTAAAAATAACCATAGATATTAAACCCACAGCGATTCCTAAATACCAGTTATTATTAAGAATAGTTTCCAATGACGGTAAGAAAGTCACTCCCAATTGAGTAACTCCAGCAGCAATCGCTGCCAAAAAAATAGCAGCTGTGACCCCTTGCGGCTTTTTCCAAAATGCTTTATTATCCGCCATTCAGAATTAGCCTAAATACTTATTAATCGCATTGACATCCTCATCAATAACATTCAAAACCGCGCGATGTGTTTTTTCAAATTTTTCTTTTGCCAAAGCTATGCGCCCATCCTCTTCGACAATTGACGCCTCCGTAGATTCAACCTCATCCAAATAAGTAGCAATCTCATCTTGCAGTTTTTGGATTTGTTCTTTATTCTTATCTATTTGATATTGAAGTTTTTTGACTTGTTCTTTTTTCGCCTCGACTTTACTGGCTAGTTGATTATTGAGGGCTTGCGCAAAACCTTGATCCTCTTTGACCAAAATATTTCGATAATATCCTGCCGTTTCGACCAGTTTCTCTTTTGTCAATCCCATAGTGGCAGCAGTAGCAAAAGCAGATTTATAGGCGATATCATCATCCATATTCATTTTCTGCAAAGCCTGGACGGCCTGTTTGAATTGGAGATAATCAAATCCAGATAAATCATTTTCCGAAAGGGCTTTCATCAAAAAACTCAAACTCTTCTCCTCTACCCCACTCGCTTGCGCAAAAAGGCTTTTTAGTTGGTCACTCATACTTTAGATTTTAGTAACACAAATTTAGCC
>JAUTBZ010198087.1:0-21559 GCA_032361785.1 Lepetodrilus galriftensis | reverse complement strand
TGTGTATGGCCCTTAATGTGTGGCATGGAATGGTTTGTATGAGTATGAGAAATCAATAGGATTGACTGTAAAATGTGCAATGTGCAAGTAAATGAAATTGTAAGAATGCAAGAAAAACACTTTTAGGTGAAAGCATTTGAAAGCATACAGATATTGCATTTGACTGGTGTTTGTGTGGTTTGGAATACCATTGGGTTGGCTTTGATTGTGCTATGGTTGGCTTTGATTGGGGTGGATTGGTATGTGGTTGGACATTTGAGTCATTCCTACATGATTTCACAAAGTATAGGACAAACTGACATATACACTAACCAGGAGGAGCAAAGCTCTACCTAAATCGTGTCATATCAAGATTGCATACAAAGCAGCTAAAGAAGAGATTTGTCATGGAAAGATAACTCTTCACCTTTGAAGTTGAATACCACTCATAAATGGAATCCACAGATGACATGACAAGATACATACACAACTTTATCTCCAAAACCAACAGACATTTTCCCAGACATCAAACACTGGCAACAATTTCAATATCCCTGGCCAAGAGACTTACATACTTTGAATAGATATATTATATACATGGCCATACACTGACAGAACATGTTAACATTTACAGACATGAAATATTATTTTTGTTCCTAAAGGTACACGTGCAGACTCATTACATCACAGTAGATGAATTGTACAGTTGCCCAATGGAG
Source organism: Lepetodrilus galriftensis (assembly GCA_032361785.1). Taxonomy (NCBI): domain Eukaryota; kingdom Metazoa; phylum Mollusca; class Gastropoda; order Lepetellida; family Lepetodrilidae; genus Lepetodrilus; species Lepetodrilus galriftensis. The sequence continues at coordinate 20,861 of JAUTBZ010198087.1, read as the reverse complement.
TGCACAACTATGTAACATAAGATAGAGTTGGAAAAGTATGGTAATGGAGATAAATAAAACTACAGTAATCAATCAGATTACTGGCCACTAAGCCAACAAACCGACATATCAAGCATGAAATATGAACCTACAAAATGAAACTCCATACTCAAACAATTTTAAGCTGTCAGCAAATAATTGATCAAAAACAAATTTCAGCTTGCAGGGTGAATATGTTAACCATTGAAATGTTAATGTTTTAATATAAAAACAGCATAATAAATTAGTGTCCACAAATCATTCATTTGATCCTTTGGACATTTGTCAGAACCTCTCATTAATATTAATATTATTATTTTGATTATGATTATGATTGTTATTGTGTCTGAATGTATTTCTGTAAAGTTACTACACATATTTTGTGTTCACAATATAATAAGCGAGTTCTATATGAACTCGGATTAACCCTTAACCAGCGGTGCCAGTCATGGTGACCAGTGTTGCCCCAAGACATCATTCTGCTGTCCACCGTGATTGTATATGCCAGGAAATATTCCCCGCAAACAACGGCTCTCCTTATCGCCCATTATCCAGGGTAGCTATAGGCAATTAAAACTGAGTGCATAAATCAGTGGTGTAATACAACTCGTACCATCCAGAACATGTAACTTATGGTGCGTATTATACCGTGCATGTGGCCCGGGGAATGATACAGTTTTATATTACATAGCTGGATATGGGAACAGAGACACTTATATGCTATTAATGCGCAGCTGCCGCATAGTTCAAGGTAATAGGAGAGGGGAGATAATTAATGTGAATTAATATCCTGCCATGATGTCATAGTTTTTGAATATATTGAATGTAACCTACACTTCGGGAACATCAGGCAGCCTGGAAACATATAGCCCAATTATATTTAACAAACAGTTTATCTAATGTAGATTGATCAATTTATACTGGTAGTGAAATTAATATAAATTAATTAGTTGTGCATGTACTATACTATGTTTTAGACATTTAAAATGGAAATGAAGCAAAGAGTATTATTTTTAAGATGATATTTTTGAATCATTAATTCCAAATAGTATTCAGAAATACCATGGACATAATTTCACACAAGTCTTGATATTCATTGTTATTATTATTATTATTATTAATTATTATTATTATTATTATGCATACATATGTACCAAAGGGGACTAAGTACACATTGTCACCACAATCTGACAATCTGAACTGGCATATACAGAGGGCTCTGGCAATCGAATTTGGATGGGGGCATGGGGGACAACTCTGACAGGTAGAGGGCGTTACCACGGCTGGTAACAAATTGTCCGTCACTGTTGATGACGCGAGGAAGTTATCAAACTCCACTCTCTAATAAAGGCCGAGAGTCTCAGTCAGCGGTTGGACAATCTCCGATGGAATCCAAAACAAAGGCAGTAATTCATTCCCAAACACTAATAAACAATTCCCCATTAAAAAGAAATTGGATTTGCGTTACCGTCTAAACACTGGTCTCATGTTCAAGCCAAGGTGGCGAGAACTTGCCTCTGATCCCAAGACAGGTGTCTGTGCACCATTCTCAGATAACAATGCCATTATAGTCCTGTGCATGGCTAACTTCCTGATTTCAGTGGTGTTAACATGGTTAACATTCATGAAATTACGAGACTTGAATATGCATGTATAATCATGTGAGCAAGTGCTCTTGGAGTTTTATGTTCCTGCATTTGAAAATTACAGAAGAATTATAATCTTCCCCCGAGATTACGAAATGTTTTGGATACAATAACATGTTCAAGCTGAAAATTTACATGACGTTTTAGAAAAAATGTATTTGAGTTTAGCATGAAATTGTACTCAGAAAAGTTTCGTAACTCTGAGCCTGATCTCAATATGCACGCATACACGCACGCACACACACACACACACACACACACACACGCATACACGCACACACACACACACACACACACACACACACCACACACACGTGGAAGTAGATCTAGAGGTAGTGAATCAGAATAGTGCCAGCAATTCCCCATAATAATTATCAATTAACTTTTCATATATGGTGACTTTTCACTGGCATGCCAAACACATGGCCCTGGTACTTACACTCCCATCCATCATCTCACAAATGTTTTCAAACATGTCCCCTTCTTCCAAACACCCCACATTTATCACAGGCTTCCCTCCTTCATCATCCACTCCACCTGTAGTCTACAATTACCTGCTCTCCTTATGACAGTCCTGTTTACAGAACCTCTGTCCAAAATATTTACCATTACAATCCAGCCAGGAGATGAGAAAGCATGTAAAATGCATTGCAGTCAGCATGCAAATAAAAACATGGTACTGTTATATCCGCAGTTGTCTGGCCTGACCAGCTTATGACCTGACATTCTCGTCACCCACTAAAAGAGGTTAACTCACTAATTAGCCAAGTTTTCAGGTCTGCGTTTCTCCCTGTTGGTCAGAGCCACAGACCTGACCAGGATCTGAAGTGAATCTGGCAGACAGGTCCCGACAGCTCTAGTAGGCCGGGATCACTAGGAACGGTGGTCGACCAGGAAAATACGGCACTAATACTAAACGAGAACGCTGCCTACTAATTAAATGGTGTCAGAGTCGCACTCCAGTTTTACTGCCCTGTCGTAAAATACATTTAGTCATCGTAATGACATGGCCGTCGTGTAATCCCTGATGAAAAGCCTGAAGTAATTTGATAATTAATTACTCATAAATTAATATTACTTTCATACATTAATATTACAATCAATATAAAGAGTAACCTGGTTAAAATATAGAAGAGACAGGAAGGGGGAAAGAGGGAGGAGAGAAAAAGGAAGGAAGGAAGGGAGGAAGAAAATAAATAAGAATAGAAGAGAGGAAGGAAGTAGAGGATGAATGCTAGGCTCAATAGCATCTGGCAACTATCACAAAACATCTTCCTTCAAAAGTGCGTTTATCATCCTTACGGTGAGTGCAAAAAGTGGCATGTTTTAAAATGGATTACACTGTTCCCATTAGAACCATGTGTATTTGATCTGTTCTATGTTGAGGACTTTTAACTGCATAAACATGTTATGTTTTTTTATGTGAAATCACCAATGAGTGAGAGAGAACGCATGTTCACTTATGTTCACTACACAATCTACAGATAAGAAACAGATGGGTCTACAGTGTTAATGTAATGACTCTTAATACGAGCTTTAAACACAAATATATTTTCTCTCTCCCTTGATTAAAATAACAAATCAGTGAACTTCTTTGACAAATTTAACATATTGACTCATTAATGTGACTATTATACCACATTTACCCAACATTTCCATGCTGTTTGTCCAATTACATCTAATTCCACTCTAAATACACGGAACAATCATGTCCAGATCATTTGATACATGACCACTTGTGTCCAGGCCATTGAGTCTGACTTCACGTGAAGAGTAAAGAGTCAAGACCGGTTCCTCAGAAGACCATGAACAAGGTGGACATAGGAAGAACAAGAGTAAAGACCGGTTCCTCAGAAGACCGTTATGAAGATGCTTCCAGGCACTGATTGAAACACCAGGTAGACATAGGTGCTACTGAACTGCAAGACCAATGTTGTCAGGAACCATTACCATTGTTGGGAACCATTATGATGAATTATAACATATCTAATAAACATTACATGTTCTCATTTACTTTAGTACAGAAACATGTGTTCTGTACGTATCCAGTCTTACCGACCTCTGAAATGGATGTTTAAATTGGAGTTTTTATCCACTTTCAAGATTCACTTATACCACGGATTGTCAGTTTAGAGCAGGAGGAAACCTGTAACATCCATAGCTCTGAATGTTGCAGTAAACCTGCAAAGATCAGCTGGTACCTTAATGAATATGTCTGTTTTGGTGTTTTTTAAGTGCAAGGAAGCTATTCATATTCAATCCAATAATTTCAAATCAAGTGATGAAACTTCATATTGTTGTAACCAAGGGCTGATCCTGGGATTCGACCCAGAGTTGTTGGATTGCGAGTCCAAAGCTCTACCAACTGAGCTAAAGCGGTAACCCTGCTGGCCAAGACCAATAGGAGCATCTTGTATCACACCAGGCGACACAGACAATTGAATTGTAAAAACAAACGATCAAAATTCCACAATCTATATTCCAATAATTGGCCGCTTCCTGTTCCTCTGGGACCAATTAAAAGCAGTGTCTCCAGGCCAGGGTCCTACAGTGTGACCTAGTGACACTTCCAGTGACACTGCCAGTGACGCCACCATTGACACCCGAGTGTCGGACAGACAGATGGACACAGCACAGGTGTGATGGACAGCCCGCTAACTACCCATAATCCATCACTCTCACGCCCAGGCGGTAACACGCCCAGAAGGTAACTCGGGTCTGTGGGCCTCCTGAAGGGGAGATAACTCTAATCAGGCATCCTAATCCATCTTTAATTGCTGTCTAATTGCTCCTATAATTACTAGAGACAGACAAGGAAGGGATACGACTGCTGGGTGCATCAACAGATTTAGTCAATAGTCTTGACAACAGCTGGAACTATAGGCCATTAACCCTCTCCCTGCTGGAGTAATCACCATGATGTGTCATCAGTTGATTCCAGCAGGGGCAGAGTTAATGACAAAGTTGGTTAACTCTTCCAATCTGATCAGCAACATTGCGATGAATCAAATCATGAAGATACTTACATCAAATCATGAACATACTTACATCAAATCATGAACATACTTACATCAAAACACTGTGATGGTATCCAGAGAACATTAATTCCAGTCCCTCATGGTCGGGATTTGAATCCAGGGCATTTGACTTAAGGGTCCAATGTTCTATCTACCTTTGAGCTACTACCAGCCCATCTTAGTAGTAAAATATCATAAACTCTGGTGTCTACATATAGATCATAAGATCCAATGCACAATATATAGTGTCTACTTATAAACTAACTATTGCAAATCAGATGGTAATCTTAGACATAATCTAAAGGTATCTAAAAAAAATCTGCATTAGAGACTTAATTACGTACATCAATAACTTCAAAGATATAATTGAATTTATGAATAATACATGGAGTATTATCAACATCGACAACATTTATCTTAATATCTTTTATCTAGATTCGAGCATACAGAATAACTAATATCAAGTATTCATTAAATGTTCAGACTTCAGTAGTATAAAAATTAAGTGAGGAAATATTTTAATGAAATTCAATCAACAAAAAGTGCTCTTCAAGTTAGTTAGAATAAGTGCTCAATGTATTACTCGTGAAGCAAGAAATATTTTAAGTTAAAAGGGTTAAAGGTGTGGTTGATCAAAGAGGCTCCAATTCTGTCGCCAAGCAATGGTTAAGATCTGTGAGAAGAGCTGATTAGTGTTGGACTGATTGGAGCTGTCACCACTTGTGTCACCACTTGTGTCAGCATGTGTGTGCATGTCTGTGTGTGTGTGTGTGTGTGTGTGTGTGTGTGTGTGTGTGTGTGTGTGCGTGTGTGTGTATGTATGTATTATGGCATGTATGCATGGCTGGTTAGTCATGATGAACATAAATGGGAAGCAGCCACTCCAAGCCTGTCCAGCCAGTGCTTCATGCCACTCACCGTTCATGGCTTGTGCATGACTTGTGCATGGCTAATGTATGGCTTGTGCCACTGTCACTACACTATGTCAATGAGGAATTGACAAAATCAAGTCCTAATTAATATCTGAACTAAATTAAAATAATAAAATCAAAATAAATTAATATGTACTGGAACAACTCAAAAATCATAAACAGTCATAAATTAATCATAATTCTTTTTAAATATGTCCAATTTGCCAAAATAATTTTTCAGAGAAGTTGTTACATGAAGGTTCAAAGTATTTAATTCATTAAATATCAATAATTAAAAAATGGAATAACCTTATAGTAAAGCAGTTTAGTTTGATAACCAAAAGAAATTATGTCTTTTTCATTAAACAGATCTTTTTCATTAAACAATTTTGAGAAGTCTAGACTTTGCTATTCATTGAACGGAATTTAGACCTTAAGATCTTTCTACCAATCTGCAGCAAACAAAAAGCAATTATTTTTTCAGTTCCAACTGTTAACCTTCTTCTATCTGGTGGCACCTGGATATGCCTTATTGAGCAGCGATTGCAACAAATTCAGCAATGAGAAGAACAACCACAACAATGATGCCATTTTCCAATGCCCCAACGGCATGATCTAATTATAATCTCTGTGGGTTTTCGGCAGCAACCATTCCAATAGTTTAGCTATCATTTACCCTAATCCCTCCAGCTATATCCATTTATTTTGCGGCTCGAGTTCTTTTATTTTTTGTGTGTGGATTCCGTCAACTTTTTACTTAAATGACGTCTCCCTCCCTCCGGCTATTGAAGCCGGCATTACTGTAACAAACATACAATCTACGAGACGAAGAGGACATGCAGGAGGACATCTCTCACCCCCAGCTGTCCTCACGTTTGTTATGAGGACGTCCTTCCCGAAGAACACTGAGCCGCAGGCAAGAAGGTCCTCCAGGCAAAGTAGGTCCTCTGCACTCTACCACAAACCGAAACTCGCAATGTAACATTATTTTGTTTTCAAGTATCGTCAAATTTTGGCTCTAGGTAAAACGGAATCTTTTCGTTGGATAATTGAATATCAGAATCATGTCAAAATGAATGAATATATGACAGAGAAATTCTTGAGTTCCATTTTTTCTCTACCAAGGAGAAGTCACTCATAAAGACTCTAAAATGTACACCAAGGATGATAAATACATTCCCACGGTACAGACAGTGCATCCTATAATTATTGCTTCAGAAGATAATTTTCACGAACATTGATATGCCAAGCTTCCCGGACAGGATTTGAACCCAGGGCCTTTGTCTACAAATTCCAACCCTCTACCATTGCGCTACCACCTGCCCTATATCTATTATACTGGAGATGGAGATGTGTTATATCACTGGATGCTTCTACACCTACACACAACCCGTATCTACTTGATCTTCCTTCTATTCTTACATTGATCACTATCGACCACCATCTCAAATCATCCTGTAACATGGATTTCCTTACACAACACAATACTTATGCAATTAGGTAATTATCACTTAATGAGATGCGTCCAGCATGACAGACGGTTAGAGCAGGGAACACGGCAAAGCCATACAGCAGTGCGACTCTAGGATACTTTATTTAATGCACCTGAAAGTGGAGAGGTTCTTGAAGAAGGTATCCAGGACAATATTGTGCAAGTACAGTTCTATAGTTTCAAACTGGAAAGAAGGTTTCTCATCAAAAGAGATGGACGAGTGGTTCGAGTTTGAAGCAAAAACATATGCTGACCACCTTTCCTATGTTAGAAGCTCCTCATGAGCACAGGGTACGAAGCAGTAAATTAGGCCTCCTAACGTTCCATGGCCATCATGTTTACTTTAAATAAATTCCAACTGTTTCCTTTCGGACATATGTGTTCAATTCCTCACCAAAAATCAAAACAATATGTTTCCAAATTGTTTCAAATATTAACTCAATAATGAACATGTTTTACATGATTGAACCTCCGTGTGAAGTTAATGCCAGAGTAAATTAGTTCTATAAACAGATTAATGTAAATATTATTATTAACTTTTCATTAATATTTAATGGAGATGATATCATTCTGTATTAATACAATTAGAGTTTTTCAAGTTACCTCCCCTTGATGGTTTGTGCCTCTGGTACTCGTACCAAAAGTCGCTGAGGAAATATTAACAAATTTGGATACAATACAGCAAGTTGTTGTTAGCAAATGGAACTTTAGTTTTAAATAAATCTATTTTATGAGACTAATAGAATTAGTGCTTTACATTGCAGTTGGCATAGTTCATACATTTGAGACTAAAACCATACACTTCGTCTAATGGATAATGTACGGATCTCAACATCACGTAATGATGACACGAAGATCCTAACAGAAAACATCTCGTCTATTCAGCATGACCCATAAACAATGACCTCGTATGACACTGTCGTAGTGTTTGCATCATCGCTGATAGAGTCTCCTGTACGCGGACATGACATTCTCCCTGTTACGGACCATTGTAAACTCCTGCGTCAACTAATCACGGCATTGTAAACTCCTGCGTCAACCAGTCGAGCTGTACAAGAGCTTCTTCCTGCGCCGATGACGGCCGGACCGATGAGGCCGGCTCTCTTTAATGTGGAGGTGTCGGAGCTATTCTTACTCGCCGAGTGTGCCGGGGAGAGCCTTAGTGAGGACGTGCGAGATTCCTGACGACCGTGTTGAGTGGACAGTAACAAATCATCTCAAAGAAATATCATACACCGGCTTGATGAGAAGAACAACTTGATGAGAAGAACGACGTCATGAGCTCCGTAGTCTACATCATATACTTGGCTTTGTTCTATGGTCAGGCAAGAAATGTTCTTCGGTGGCAATTACTGTTGAATACAAGCATTTAAACATTTTTGCACTGATTTTTCTAAATAATATTCTTGGCTTTGTTCTATGGTCAGGCAAGAACTGTTCTGAAGCCACAATCACTGTTGAATACAAGCATTTCAATATTTTTTAATTGATTTTTCAATATGGCTGCCAAGACTACCCTGGTTCCATTTTGTAACATGCGTACATTTTTTTAAATTCCAATGACTTTTCGACAATTAATTAATAACATACTACCACCTACACTGGTTTATACCAGGGTATTAATTGTTCTGATAAGTTTTTAAAAATTAAAAGTTGAACTTTTCTTTTTATTAAGATAGTGGACACTTGTCTACATAATCACATAAACTTCACTAATCAAAACACTCCAATACATTGAATGTAAATTCTGTCCAGATGTTCATACCAACAGTTAACATTCCCTAGCATATCACCATGAAAGTTTTACAATGATTACAACTATACAATGAATACCAATCCAATTGTGCCATGACGTATGTATATTACAATGAATATAATCAAACCCTAAACTTCACTCCATAGATGTTTCAAAAATATGAAAAATGATGAAAAGCATTGTCAACAAATTCATACAAGGTTCTGAATCAACTTTAACAACGAGGCAACCACACAAATCACTCTTTCATCTTAGAGAGTGTTTTCTATTCATCACCGATTTCAATTTACAATTTCAACCAAACAAAACAAAAGTGATTTAATAAGAAACTGTTTTTCAAGTGGAAGGGGAATATCATGCATCGGCAAAAATCTGCTGAAAATCCCAGTGGTGTTAAATCTTTAGTTGGCCAGACAATTGTTAATCATCTTGCTGTGTGAAACGGATATTTAAATAATCACACACAACAATTGTCAGTGATCATTTGTTGCCTGGAATGTGTGGGGAATTCTAATAAAGTTGAATTTTAACAAAAATGTTAATTTTATGACGTGATGAATACAAAGCCCTTAATTGATCTCATAAATAAAATAAACATCCGACATTGTGTAATTATACTGTTTTCCTTCAACTAATTAAACTGTCACTTCTCTTGTCATGAATCATCAAGTTTATGCATTCTTTGAAATTGGAAAAAAGGCAAATATTCAACAGGGAAGTAGCTTAGTGCCTTAAATCTGCAATGATTATTGCCGATAGCTGAATGGTAATTGAATAAACTGCAAAGAAAGAAATTATTGTAAGTCATACATGTGCTGCTGATCACAGAAAAAGGAAGAAAAGAAGTTTACAATATTTTGTCTTGATCAGTTGAACAAAGTCTCATATATGATTTCCTTTTTTGTATTTTTTTTTAAAGGTATTAACTCAATTATTACACGTATTATTAATCAGAGACGAGGCACATTTGCATCCAAATTGTATGTAGAATAACCTTAATTATAACATATTTTAATCAAGACAAATGGATTGGTTTCAACTTATTACAATCCTTTTCTGATGAATAAAATATGTTTAAATCAAAACTTATTACAATAATTACTTACGTAATATAAACAATACAGCTTCAAAGAATGTTCAAATAGTTAAAATGATTATCTTGATATCGCCAAACTAGTTGAAAAGAACTGAATCGTGCATAACAAAATAGTTTGCTTTTTCATGAAATAATTGTAAATTATTGTTCTACATCATTCCTAAAGATTATTCTCTATTGGGCACCTCTGGTTGTCTTGAATGTGACAAAGGTTAACATGTCATGACAACTCCTTTAGATTCCAGCAACTTAATAAAGAAATACAACAAGTTGTACACAAATGCATTATCATAACTGATATTATTGCTTTAAAATCGATTGTCAATTTAAATATTTCGAATTTCATAAATATTAACTTTTGCCTCTGATAGACATTAAGTAGCAGTATACTAATCATGGATGTGCATATTACAATAGAGAGATCAACTTTTCAAATCTCCCTGTATTTAGTTGTCATGCGAAATGATGTGCAAAGTTAGACTATCAAGCCCGATGTGTCATCACACATTCATTTTAATCACTCAAGCTAATAAGTCACTACAGCAATGAGAACAGCCGGCTCTATATCATAATGAACTCAGTTCTATTAACATACGACATTTGCAAATGCAAATATCTGAACCTAAAATATTTTAATAGCAACAAATTGTAATATTTCCAAGCTATCCCGTGACAGACATATCACATTTGACTGACAACCAGACAGCAGAGCAACATGTCACAAGGTCACGTGAAGGTCGTACTTCAGAATGTCAAGCAAACCGTGGCACATCTTTATTGAAATCTCTGTGTCATCTCTATCAGAGTGTTGTGATCATCTTAAAATCTCTGAACCCCATTTAACAAACTGCTCATAACCCAATGCTACACCGAGTCGATGAAAATATCAGAATACAAAATGTTCATCATCCAAATACCACAGAAAGACAAGACACTGCAATGTAGTCTTAAATTGACTGGATGGGGACTGAACCATCTCAAACTGCAGATAAATTTGACAGATCGCTAGAAATTATCAAAATTAATTTTAGTATATTCGCAGAAATTACATGCGCTCGATTGCATGAACACGCTAAGACGGCTTCGTACCAACGACACCCGAAAGCATAGGACAAGCCTGGGTGATGAGACAGGAATGATAGACGCTTTTTGCGATGAAGTGGCAGAGTAATGTTCCGTGAGATTACATAGTGCCCGGCCTGCTTCTCAGATAGTTCTGTCAAGGATCGCCGTTCACAACTGGATCCACAGCGCCACGGAAAACACCATTCTGTCTTCAGAATCTGTCATTATTATGTGTGGGCAAACTCCACAGGAGAGAAACAGCTTAAGCGGAACAACTTGTAAAATCAATATATATTTTTCTCTTGGTAAAAATCAATTTTTATTCCACAATGGTGTTTGTTATATTGTATAATGTTGAATTATACTGTATGTGGGTGTTTAAAAAAAAATCTAATACAATTGTTTCGTGATACTTTTGATATTTTTCATCATTAAATTTAATATTATTCAAAAACTGTGAGATCAGCATTATATTGATATTATAGCTACAGAAGATCAAGCAAATGGATGTCTATTGTTTGTATGTGCATATAATATCTTAAGACATTACCATAGAAAGAATACACAATGCTAATACCACCACTATCATTACATATTCTTATAATGTAATTTGTCACCCTGTACTGGTGGTAGTGCAATGGTAGAACATTGGACCCGAATCAAAGAACTCGGGTTCAAACCAAGCATCAATATTCACGAAAGTACTGTGCCAATGCATTTATCATCCTTGGTCTGTCGATACCAGACGGTGCATGCAGGTTTACTGCAACAGTCATCACTACAGATGTTGCAGGTTTCCTCTTGCCATAAACTGACAAGCTGTGATATAAGTGAAAGAAACTTAAAAGCAGCTTTAAACCCCAAATAAAAATTTAAAAAATAAAATAAAATAAAAACATGCAATGTGATATAAAATAATTCAACAGTCTGATTCACAAGAACAATATTAATTCTTGCTGCAGCATCTGGTCAGGATTCAGAACCAATCTGGAGAGGACATCACTGGCTAATGAAGAAATATTTCCGTACGTTCCTTCCACAATTTGTCTCCATGTCATGGCTCCCTTTGCAATAACTCCACCAATTGCTGATTCATAGTCACCGTCTGAGTGAGAAATATGCAGACCCGATCGTGTGACTTTAATCACAGGGGTGAAAAAAACTTGGATCGGTGTGAATTTAAGTGGAATTATTGCCATTAAGAGGAAATGAAATCGAAAACTGAGACAAGTGAGCAGAATTAGGATTCTGAAGTATAGTATGGAATCTGGGTGAGAGTGCTTGGAAGCCAGACACTGTGACATGGCAGTTACAATACCACATGTGTGTCTCATACGTCTGTTTATGCATACAACTTCACTAGCTACTGGTATATTACAGAAAAATGATCAAGAAATATGTCTTTTAATTAAACCACCTCTTCATATTAGGTTCACAATTATATCATTTGTAATAACCTAGGATTTTACAGCACCTCTTAAAAATTAGTAACATTGTTTCAACATGACAATACCAATATTGTAAAATAACACTCGTATTAAGTCTTTTATATAAACCTCTTCAAAATTGATAACATTGTTTCAGTATGACGATACAAATATTGTACAATAACACTCATAATAACTTAAGTCTTTCATATAAATCTAATGGGCATGTTGAAGAAATAGCCGTCTGCTAGTCAAAACACAGAATCCTGGCGTGACGTCATTGGGGATTCCCATACTTTTCTATCTTCAATTCAAGGAGAATCGTTCGTAAATATTTACGAATATCTTTAGCTAAGAAAAAGTTATCATAGTTTCGAGAATACTACTTACTGTAAATCACAAAATTAACGAGTCACTAATTTAATGCGATCTCTAGATTTTAGATGTAAATGCGACACCAATAAAATGCAAATGGCCATGTCTCCATTCATGTTTGTTCATCAGTCTTACCTTTAATGCGCAGTGATTAAATGCGACAATATGGCAGTCACATTTTTCGCATTAATATTCTACTCACGTTAATTTCATGATTTACAATATCTTATATTTTAAGAAGTTCTTATCTCACTGAACTTCATAAGTTCCGAAGTTCCGAGAATACAGCCCCTGGTCTTTTACGTAAACCTCTTCAAAATTGGTAACATTGTTTCAACATGACAATACCAATATTGTAAAATAACACTTGTAATAACAGTCTTTTATATAAACCTCTTCAAAATTGGTAACATTGTTTCAACATGACAATGCCAATATTGTACAATGTTTCAGCCTCGTTGACAGCACTGTTGCAGTGAGAGGAAGGTGGGATGACAGAGGACTTGACAGGTGGTCAGCAAGTGGAGTACAAACACCTGAACACAGCTAGTGTGGACATTAACCAGTGGGTTCGCGCTACGTTAAACTACCTGGACCCTGGTCATTTCACGCAAATCAACATTGGCTAATTTCTGTAAATTGAGAGAACAATAGTACATTGAAAGAGATGTTTTCGCACAGTGATGTCAACTAGACATTGGTTCGCATGCAAACTCTGTCAGGAATTTTAACCGAGGAGCTAAATTATTGGTAATGTTAGTGGGAAATTCTATAAGAAAAGAGCTGACAATGTGTTGAATTTGTCAAATAAGAGAAATAAACACAATACTAGGACACATTCTGCATGGTTTTACTGGATTAATTAAAACAGGGATTATTTATGCAGTGTAATTAACTGTAAATGAAATTGAAGTATGACTGAATATTGTGTTTCACAAAAATGCAATTGACAAGTCCTGCGGAAGAATTCTCGGTAAACATTGGGTCTTTTAGTGGCTCCCTTTTAGTTTAATTAAAGTTCAAAATTACATGGTTAATAAAATAAATCTTCATCCTGCTATCAGTTACACTACAAGTAACAGCCATACGGAAATGTATGTTGTCCATTAAAGCACAGTGTCTTCCAATTTGCATATTTTTTGTGGAAAACATGAAAAACAATCTGTTCCAATCAATATCAAATTTCACGTGTGATTTTCGATTGTACTAAGGAGATTACAAAGGAATTTGGCGTACATTTGATCAATACAAGCATCAATCTAAGCAAGGCAGTGGTCAGATCCACTCGTCAGCATTAATATAATACTCTCAGTTCACAACTAGCACAAATATCAGCATTAATATAATACTCTCAGTTCACAACTAGCACAAATATATCAAATTTCATATCTAGACACAATTTAATATGATAGGAAATCATTTCCACTTAAATTACTGTCAAATCAGCATTACTTTCAAGGGAGATATTAATGAACAAGATACTCAACTTCCAGTCAACCCTCTCCATGCTGAAGGCAACAGGAGATTCCCTACAAGAACTGTGTGAGTGTGTCTGTGCCTAATTCCAACAGATATAGGATTTAATATTAAACTTCATATTTAATATCATTGTCACGATTGTGTGTGATTTTCCAGTTTACATCAATGTCTATGCGAAATAAATGCTGCAAATGTAATCACAGATACAACACTATTAATCTTATTATAGTATGTCTAGTTCATTTATTACCTTCATGTCACATAAATACATAAGAACACAAAATAATGTTAACCTTTAAAATTAAAGAGACGATAATGATTACATTTCTGATTCAATAGCTCTCCATGTCATTAGGTTTCTCAAATCACCATCACTCTTGGTATTAGGACAACCTAGCTTTCAAATCAGAAATCCCACTTTTTGTCACACCCAATAAATACCTTCTGGGGAAGCCGTGAAATACAATTTCAGCTGCTGTAACTTTCAAGATCTTACTTTTACAAGTATTTTCCATATCTGATTGTCATTGGCCGGTTCTAATTTAGCGCCTTCAGGTGTCAAATGAAAATCCTTCTCCCAAAGGCACTGATTTTAATTTCAATTGGATCCTTCTACATGAACATGATATCATATCCAGATGCTACTCATATTTGATAACAAAGACATAAATAATTAAAATTAAATATTTTTTCATACTATCATGTTATATCAGATTGTTACATGAAATTAACGTTCCTGTAGGCAAAATATCACATTACATCCAACTGTGGGAAGTACAAACAAACAACCATTACGGTTAAAGGCACACTGTATTATACTTTTCTTGATTTCCTCTGAATTAAAGGCATAACCTTTTATCTCTAATTCTTAGCTGAATAACTGCTGAATATTTACATACAATAAAAATTGATTGAATTCATGCTTAACCATTAGCTTGGGTTGTATACTCCCCAGGGAGTTGGGGTGAAATGAATGCACATTTATCCATTGACCAGGGTAATAATATAAAAAAAAAGAATACTTGTCTCCATTTGACATACCCCACCGTTTCCAAAAATAAAATGCTTCACCACATTATGCACATACCCCAAAATCCACCTAACTATCATCAAACACACCAAAATCCACCCCAACATCACCACCAAACACCAAAATCCACCCTGTTCAAAGGAACCGTCTTCACCGGAACTGTCTTCACCGTAACTGTCTTCACCGTACCTCAACAACTCGCAGATGACACGCCCAATCCGAAACATCCTGGTGGAACTCTGACAATGACACTGCTATGGATGTCAGTGACAGCCATTTACGACATGTATGGAGGAGCCACTAATGCACGGATTACTTTGAATTTGATGAAACAATTTTCCCAATTTACGAAACGTTGTTCCTTGTTCCAATTAGGGCCATTCATGCTCAACAAGCGTGTGTTGTTAAATGGCTTCCCTAAAGATGGTTCCTTTTTAGTCACCTATTGTATGTTTTCCTATTGTGGAAGGTGGTGAAACACAACAGATGCAGGGTCTGCGTGGACGTACAGAGTGCCTTTCTATTACAAAACCCCGTCTTCATATCAAGCCCCTTAGGGTTAGCCACACAACTCCCTTTTATCTTTAAAATTCCATCAAAAAGTTCATTTTCCAGTCGTACTCGACACCCTACGATTCCCAATGCTGACATTCTGACTGAACAGAACGTCGTGAATGATGCATATTGTCAAGGTTTGGCATTGTGTTACATCCAAAGACATGTTTGGAATAAAAACGTGCATGATCGTGATGGTTTCTGCGAGTGCCGAGAAAAACAAGAAATGTAACATCGTCGTCTCGTTAACATTGTTCTCTAATATCATTGATGGAAGTTTTGTATAAGAAACATTCCATGTGATCATGTTTTATAGTTGTAATATTTCATGATATCAATTTTAGCAAAATTAAATAAAAACGCTACATAGGAAGTTTAAAATTACAATTACAAAGGCATGGTTCATATTAGTGAAATAATATCGGAAATTTACAATCCAACATTTCCATCTGAACATTTTACTGTAGATTTTTCCAACATTAATTATTAGACTTCATTATACACCCACTCTCTATTCATTAACAATTTAACTTCACTTCCGTTATCTTCAATGCTGGGATGAAGAATTAACAATATCTCAGTTATCATCACAAGTAAATTGACCAGGATACCCTCAATGAGATTAAATTATGACTGAAAAACAAATCAAGTCAATCTCGGCAATCAATATCATGAAAAAGAACAAATCCAGGGTATCCATTTTAGTTATTAAAACATAAAGAGCAACAATGAAACACTGAATTCATGGAATTAATGAGAGTGGGCCGCGGGCAGCCCGTGGGTCACCCTCGTGTTCAAATCACAACACAAACATCACAATGGCCAAAGTCAGGTCAGTGCAGCCCCATCACAAAACACTCTCTCTAATTAATTTACCCAGCTTCCAGATGCATCAAAAGAAGAAGGGATCAGTGAAAGAAGATATGAAAGAGAGGCCCAGGTGTGACCGTCCACAGTGTCCACCCTTAAGTCCACTTGTGTCCACCACACACACAGACAACCACAGGACGTCTGGACGCTTCATTAAGAAATACTTGGACAAAGTCGCGAAAGCTCTGCGAATCTTTGTACCCAAATTGCAGTTTGACCACATCTGTACGTGTTTGTCTGATGTTTGTACGTGCGTGTCTGTGTGTGGGTAGGTGCTTAATTTCTTGGCCAGACACCTGCCAGAACAACATGGGTACAACAACATCAGAGTTTTATCTGAAGAGAGGGGACATCGGTATCAATAGAAATGGATGTAATTAAAACAAATTTCCGAGATAAACATGGTCGTTCCAGTTTAATAATTGCTCCTTGGTACTTGAATTCAAACATTCAATTGAGAAAAACAGCTTCGCAAATCTGACAGTATTTTCTCTGCCCTACGAGTATATCCTGCCATCATGTCAATGATTTCTTGACATCATGTTCACAAGAAGCCAACTGGCTGATGAAGACGTGCGTTCAATAGACAAAATTGGTATGCTAATATACTTCAGAGGTGACAAACCTAATTCAAATACTTCACATAAGCTTTAAAACCACTCGATTGCTTCAAGTCTCTAAACTGAGATTGAGATGTCCACATGACACTAATTCGTCATGCAAATGCAGCTTCTAATTTGTTGCACAAATGCAGGCTTACTCCTTGAACAGCACTGCTTCTGTCAGCACTCCGTAGTAAACCGTCTTACGGAGGCCCACATCACAGCACCTCTTGTACCTGTCTACAGGAAGTACTTCAGCCTCGCAGCTCAGAGGACGAGGGCCTCCAGAAGAAGCCGCGGTCCGAGTCAAGGAGGCCCAGTGTAGGCCTCAAGGGCCTCGGTGAAGTCCATTTTAATCAGGATTTGGCAAACATGAAAGACTATCTCTGGACTCGAGCCCGTCTTACCAAGGCACGAGAAAAGCCAGCTGAGGATGTTTGCGCAAGTCCTCACGAGTGGCAGAACCTGCATCTTCAGATCGGAATTACTATTCAAGGGAACTTCGCTGGACATTGGGGAGACCAACAGTGGCAAAAAGAATCTTCAAATGTGATTTACTATTCAAGAGGGGTTTGGTGGAAATTTGGGGACCAACAGGGGCAAACAGACCTCTAATCCTGATTTACCATTCAAGGGAAGTTTGGTGGACATTGAGAGGGAAACAGGGCAAAAAGACCTTCACATTTGATTTACTATTCAAAGGAAGTTTGGTGGACATTTTGGACCAACAGGGAACAAAAAGATGACATGTAGCAGTTACAGAGAGGGTCGTACAAGACCAATAGTGCTGAGCCGATGAGCTGGACCGGCCAATTGTCTGATCAATGGTTTCACCAATGGACTGGTCAATAGACAATTACTGTTGGTGTTTTCCATGATGAACTGTGGTAGGGTTACATCTTCCAAGCTACAAACATTAAATTGAGTATTAAGAGTACTTGCAACACTGGTTGTTGTAATATTCTCAGAGTAAATTGAATGGTCAGATTATAGGGAGTCTAATTCTGATCACTAGCCAGACTGGTATTACTGGTACTGATGGAATGGAATTGATTTATTTAGAGAACTGGGGAAACAGAAATCATAATCTGCAACAAGTGATGCGAGATAATATTTGTAGAGAGCAATAAATGTAGGAAATTAGTGAATGAGGGAAGGATGTATCTGTGTGTGGTGGGAAGGATGTATCTGTGTGTGGAGGTGAGATGTATCTGTGTGTGTGAGTTGGGGGGTTGGGGTGGGGGATCTGTGTGTGGAGGTGGGTTGTGTCCGTGTGTGTGTGTGTGTGGAGGGGGGGTGGGGGGATCTGTGTGTGGGTAAGGAGGGCAATGTAGAAACAATGTAATCTTCAAAACAAAATTCATTTCAGTTACATACTATCATTAATTTCCCATTGGCAATGTCTACTGTCAACAAACAACTACCTTAGAATACTTACACAATGGGTTAGTTTCATGAATTATATGCATCAACTTTGTTTTATTATTTCATTATAAGTTAGTACAATGATATCAAAAAGTATTGTTTAATCTCGAAATGTACATAAAACAAGGCTTTATACCAAACTACGCATAGAATAACATTTGTTAGTGTATTTGTAGAATATTTACTCAAAAGCAAACTGAAAGGAGACGTTCAACAATACTTTACAGCAATCAGCTACAGAAAAAATATGAAATGATACAAAAGCCACTACCTGTATAAATAGATAAATCCAACACAAACTTCATGAGCCATCTTATCATTTGAATCAATATTAGTCCCTATTGTGGACTCTAACAATCAGACAAACAATAGACAGCAAAGTCCACATCGCTATAGGGAAAGTTAAAACATATTAACAACACCAGCTTCTTTTTTCTTTTCATATCAAATTTAAAGACACACTTGAATTACATTTTTGTTGACAAAAATAATTTACATTACGCTAAAAGAAAACAGTTGAAAAAGTTAGTCAACATTGCATTAATTCGGAAGAAATGTTTTGGATACTTTCAAAGTGAAATACAAAGCTTGTAATTATATGCATGATAGTTGGAAGAGAAAAGGGCGAAGAGGACACTCCCACTTGCAAGACAATAGACCTGTTGAATATATTGGAACTCATATTAGTGCGTACTAAAACTTAACATAAAAAGTTAGGATTACCAAATATCAATACCCACAAGTACCCATTTCTCACCTTCAGTCTGACATATTCCAAACTACGAATAAAACACAATTCCGTGAAGATGTCGTACTGATTACCCGATCAAGATAGCAGAATCTCTAACAGGGGAAGTTTTTTTCTTAATCTCAACATTGTTCACTAGGGGGCGCCTCCGTAGCATCAACCGTGGGGACCGCGACGTGTGCATCGAGCAAACATTACCCAGACTGCCTCAGACATCGGTGTTTAACTGGACCAGCATGCTTTGGGGCAATTCTCAACAATCTCCCTCTCATTGCCCCGTGAGTCGGTCAACAGCGCGACAGTGATCGGAAGCTCTTGTAAACTTCAGAACAAACTCAGACCCCTAGGGCCCTGTGTGGTCCACGCCTATGTCAACTGTCCCTCCCCTTGGTCGGGATGCCAACCCCACAAAAAACCCTCCGCCGGGTCCCGTTCCCATGGAGAAAAGGGGGCCCAGGGATAGCGTATCTATGAGTCCTCCAGTACAGGCATCCCTGTTAAGTGTTGCCAATGCCGTGAATTGTCTTGGCAAATTCGAAAATCTCCAACGTTTACTTTATTTAGCGCGCTGGTATGACAATGTGCACATATAATACATACACCAGGACTTGACAAACGCTGTTCTGCATACAATGCCGTTTTTAAACCCATACCCATCAGTCTTTGCGTAACCGAGGTAACTGAGCCATCTTCGTCGAAGGACAATTGATACGTGCTAAATTCCTGTTTAAATCCCTTGGTAAAAAAAGGTCTAGCCACCATGCTTCCTGATGGAGGTTCATTTATATGTTTTTTTGTTTGTTGAAGCTATTTAAATAGCCTGTGGGTCATCAACAGAGACAGGTTATACCTGAACCTACACAAACACCACAGTACAGGTTCCAATGAGTCTGAAATCATGAACCAAAAAAAAAAACAATCCTAAAGTTGCATATATTTTACCATGAAATCAAATACCAATTTCTAAAATCTCTAATCATTCAAATACTTCCTGGGAACGAGTATGGAGTTTCATGTTGTTGCGGGAATCTTTCACCCATTTGCAACAATTATATTTATTGTTACTATGGGATAAATAGCAATCAATTAAAACATGAAATACGCAAATTTGTACTTGCCTTAATTTTTAACTGTACTTCATTGGCAAGGTAATAAAGACAAATCTTTCACCTGCACCCGCCCAATGTGTAGTTTACCATTTCTGACCGTCCCACCCGCCCGATGTGTAGTTTACCATTTATGACCGTCCCAGAGAACCTGGGCAGTCAGAAACTGGGGTGCGTTTCACGAAAGGGGTGTATATTTACGGCGGACATAAATGACGCGGATTTGCTTGTATTACGTCATTT
>JAUTBZ010197976.1:0-21564 GCA_032361785.1 Lepetodrilus galriftensis | reverse complement strand
TACAGTGCTCCCTCGATATAACGCTGAAGTTGGGGTCCATGACATGCCACCCGCGTTATATCAACGAATATAACTGGAGAAAAAAAAATGGGGTCCACGTTGGATCCCGCGTTGTATCCAAATCCCCGATGCATCGAAGGGCATTATATCGAGCGAGCACTGTATACAAGAAATAAACAATGCTAGTCTGGCAAGTAAAAGTAAAAAAAAAATCCATGGGCCAGTGAGAGAAAATGGTTTAAGAGTAAGCGTCCATTTTCATCATCCAATGTCATACAGTTGACTCAAAGCATGGACAAATAACGACCAACAAAAGTCTGACCCAACGTCATATGTTATTCCAAAGTATGGAGATAGACAGGAGCTGAAACAAGTTCTATTACGCATCCACACTTTTATAGTCAAACTCTTCTTTAGATTCATACAGAGATCAGTAAGAACGTCTCCTTGCAACTGGAAATGGAGAAGTACTGCAGTAATTTTGGTTAATTTAGCATGGAAGCTGCTAATCACTGCTGCAAGAAACCTTTGTTACTTTTTGATATACACACCCATGAAATGGCTTTCAATGACTCCAATTAATTCTACAGAGACCAATACAACTGGAGACGTTCTAACTGACATAAACTCTGGGAAAGGTTGCTTATCTGGCAGCAATACAGAGGGAGATTAATTCAGGAAATTACCTGACGTTGGGCTTAGCTTTTCAATATGCCAACGTAGTATTTCCAATTTGGATTCTTTGTCTTGCGAAAGCTGACATAGCACATAGGACTGGAATAACATTGTGCAGAGAAGTTCAAAGCTGAATCCAGTCAATGAGACGAAGGCCAGTTAGATCTGGGAAATTAGCCGGCACCACCTCCCCCCCACCCTCCCCCCACATCCCCACCCCATCCACATCATTATTACCATAAATTGTTCAACCAGTGAAACAGTATTTTCTCTAGAAGTGAGGATAAATTTATAGCTGGATATCGAGGCAAATTGAGCCTATTGTAATTTTCTTAGATCCATTTGACAATGCCCTCAATTTAAAAAAAAATAAAAAAAATGAAATTCTGTATTTCACTGGGGTCGATGACGTAGCGCGTTCAAGAGCAGTTATACTGTCTGGGCCCTCAGGACGAGATATTACGATTTAATTTTGCAGCATGGACAGATTGATTATTAAACTAATGCTTCTTCTCTCAATCTCAATCTGTGATCTCTACCAGTAACCCCAATCTTTTAACAAATCATAAGGCATTTAATAGCATATATTTTTTTATGACATTCACGGTGAATGAGTGAATATGGAGTTTAACGTCGCTGTGGGAATCTTTCACCCATTTGCGACAATGAGATTCATGGAATCATGGTGCTAATATTTCATTAATGGGTGTTATGGTGAATAAAATGCAGTTGAAATTTTAACTGGATGTTCCATAATACATATAAAAACAGCATACATCCAAAACTGGCGTTAATATTTCATGTAGTGGGTGCTGCAGTTAACACTGTGCGGTTGTGCGCTTTCTTGGAAGTTTCACAACAAACAGAAAAACAGCATAAATCCCCAGCTCACTACTTATATTCAAAACGTTCTCAATTCTTGAGGTTGCTTGCTTGCACAAGTCAGCGATACCCCAAACACCAAAAACAAACAGGAAATCATCAGGTTCATCAAGTCTGAAGATATCGCGGCTTTGCAACTTTAAAAAAATCCAACCGAGATCCGTTTAAAAAATATATGGGAGATATGGGCAACGTAAATACGAAGAAAAGTGAAACGAATCCCACCAACCAAAGTTAACTCAATAAAAGTTTACCACAGAGTGCCAAGAACATCAAACACTGTCAATATGGAGGAAGGTTACAATTAAAAACTTGCGTGACGGCTGTCGGATTAAGAACCAATTAGCCTTACTTTTCATATGTATTTGTTCCAGTTTTGCCTTTTATCCCAGGATAGATGCCAAGGTTTGGATATTTGCGAATGTCAAACATCTGTCATCTGACACTGTTTTGATTACTAATCTGAGTCGTCCCATCAACAGACAAGTGCATTTCCAGATAGGAAAGTCTAGCAGATATCTCGAAAGGGGCCAAGAATATTTCAAGGGCAAATATCAAAACCATCCAGCTCCATTTTCTAGAGAGAGCTGTACTGAGAAATTTGTATTTCAATTCAATGTACAACACCCAAGTAGTCTCCCTGTCATACGCCTTGCTTGATATATATTAATACTAGGATATTTTCCAACTTTCCAAACCTTATGATAGAATGTAACCGGTAAGTACATAATTGATCTTAATGATAATTCAGAGTACTATATTTTCAAAAGTGAATAAAATGTGGATTAAAAAAAAAATGCCTATTATAAAGCTATATATAATTCTGACATTGCAGAATTGCAATGTAGTCCCAGCAAATATTAATCAATTTAAGTAAAACACAAGGACAAAGGCATAAATGAAAGGTATAAATACAACACTGGCAATCTTAAACCATGTAATTTGTATACTAAATGGACAAGGCTTATTCTATCAGAGTGTAAATGGAAAGCTATAGTGAGAATGTTGAATAGGGTTAGGGGGGCATGGGGTGGATTATACAGGTGATAGGGTAAGGGGTGGGTAGGTACATAACTTGTTATTGGTGGGGGTGGAGGGGGGTTGAGGAAAGACTATTCCTCTTTCTGAAAAGATAAAATCCACGTCTTGGTTTGCCAGAGATAGAGTGAAACGACCCAAATTCTAGGTAAAGGACCTTTGATGTTAGAGTCTTTTTTAAAGAAACATCATCTGCCATAATGCAACAATAGACCAGGGAATATGCTGCTATGCAGCGTCACGGATTATGTATGTTTACTCAGACACAGTTTTCAAGCAATGCAAATAAACCGCAAGTCGTAAAGAGAGGGCAACAAGATCATGCAGACATTTAGTGTTGATACTTTCTTCCATTTTATTGCTCGTAAATGTTGGGGGGTCCATTCCTGCTGGATTAGGGTAGTTTGTGCTGAAAGGCTGTAGCTATTGTTCATCTAGACATCATGTATTATGCTGTGAAGTCGGTTGTGTTTTCACTAAGTGAGTATTTAATGTCCTTTGTGGAGAAAGCAGAAATGTCCACTCCGTGACTAATTATAAAAGATTTCTGTCCATGCGTTCTGAAATGCAGTTCTCTATGACATAGTAAATGTCAACCGCTGCACAAATAACACTAAACGTCAACCGCTGCATAAATAACACTATACGTCAACCGCTGCATAAATAACATAGTAAATGTCATCTGCACTAAAAATACAAGAATTAACGAAACTTTGTTGGCAACAAATTCAACAACAAAAAATAATACATTTAAAAAACGTAAATATTTAAATATATCAATATTGAAAGGACTTTGGATTATTAGTTAATATTAAGATAGACCCACTATCATTACAATAACTACCACCGGTTCCATTGCCCACTATCATTACAACAACTACCACCGGTTCCATTGCCCACTAACATTACAACAACTATCATTTCAAGAACTCTCATTACAACAACTACAGTGCTCCCTCGATATAACGCTGAAATTGGGGTCCACGACATGCCACCCGCATTATATCAACGAATATAATTGGTGGGGGGGGGGGGGGGGGGATATAAAAAAATGGGGGACCCTGCGTTGTATCCGAATCCGCGGTGCATCGAAGGGCGTTATATCGAGTCGAGGGAGCACTGTATCACCAAAATGTCCACGATTATTTTCTCACCTGATCACTTGCAAACGATAATGGCCTCCTAGCAATATCCATGTTATCCAGCTGTAGCTTGGTAATAGCTCGCTCTGAAACAGGAATAAAAAACAATTATAGAATACAAGTTCCACAATAAAATTTTAAATATATAACTGAAATATCGGCATACACGAACTATATAAGTAGCAACGACAAATTGTTAATGTGTAACCCTCTCCCTGCTGGATTAGGCACATATACTGCTATTAGTGGCATCTCTGGTTGCCTTTAGCAGGGAGATGGTTAAATTGATTTGAAACTCTGAAGCTTCAGCCATGCAAAACAAAAATCAGGATTTATTTACTCCAAGAAACATTATCGTATATTTTTTTTACGACTTTCGTATCTAATATGTTTGCACCATTTAAGAACATGCACAATTATAAGATGCGAAAGAATCCTCTTCGGAATCTTAATCAAAGGTAGGCCAATTTGAAATCATCTTGTATCAAACAGGGGAATACCATCTCCGATTGCTTTAGTATCTAACCACAATCAATACATTTTCGATTACACAAACTAATGGAAACAAAGTTTATAGGTCCCTGGGGAAGACTCTTTTAGCAATATTTACCACAAATTTGGTCACGATGAATGATTATGTTTGAAGAAGTACATGCATATACGTTAACTATTGAGTCCAGGGGGACAATTTAATTTGATTTAGGACTGAAATCACTTAGGACAAAGTGCAGAGATATATTTTTTTTTCATTTAATCGCAGTGAAAGCAGTCGCCTTCAAGACATAAACTAGTAGATTTCTTTTTTCTGTGTTCATTCTAATTAAATAAATAGTAGTTTGCATTTAATAGATGCCCGCAACAACTTAATACCAATGTAAAAAGGTTGGTTACTTTAGTGACGTTGCCTATGTATCAAGGTTGAAGAGGTTGGTTTTAAAAAGTACTTTAACAATTTTCTCTGTGGTACACGGAAATCCTTAATTAATCTCCTGTATTTTCTATTTCTGTGAGATACTTACTCCAAAACACACTTGAATAGTCCATTCTCAATTCCCCAGCTTGGCTGATCTGGGGAATTGATAAGCGACTATTCAAGTGTGTTTTGGAGTAAGTATCGAAATAGAAATACTAATACATATCTTAACTAAACATCTTATAATTTGGATACAGAAAATTAATTAAACTGATGTAAATAGAAACAGTTTTACAGGAAGCAGTCTATTATTTCTTAGCTTGGCATATACTACTTTCCTACCGACATACAACAATCTCGCAATTATTGCTGACATTCATCACAGGAAAAACCACTAATTCACAAGTACGAGGAATATGAGCGATGGTATGGATGACTGGTCCAGACATGCTTAGAATTTCATAAAAAATATATTTAAAAAAACCACATGTGGCTTCCCCAATGCAGTAAAGTGTTCTGGGGGCAATAAAGTGTTCTGGGGGCACGTCGTGACCCGATGCCATGTAGCGACTCGCACATGAACACACTCGACTCACACATGAACACTCACTGTATGGGCATGGATTCAACAACTGACGGAAACAGTGTGAAATGACATGCCCATCACCAGACTTCCACAAATTTGTGAGACAGTTATAGCACTGACATATTGTCTGTCAGACAACCCACAGAACATGCAGTTATGGAGGTGAAAAAAAAACAACCATGAAAAAACCCAGTCGGTACTGCATGCATATTTTAGCAACACATAGCTCTGTGGTGACTTGTCTATCGCTACTGATAATAAGGAGTCAAAACTAGCTTGCACTTAAAATGAGCGAAAGGAAGGTATTCGAAATATTCAGTTCAACCCAAACTTTCGAAAACGTGCAATGCACATCTCGTTGGCTATTGCTGTTAGTCATATAATATATGTGAATTGAATTATGCATGAGGAACTTAACTCTAGATTTTGAAGGAAGTTAAACACTTAAAAAGTAAGCTAAACGCCCATTCTGAAGTTTTTTTGTGATGGAAATATGTTAATAGTGAAAACTGTGGCTGAACACAAATGCATGCAAAAACAAGAAAAATAACAGACAGACACCACAACCATCATCACCATTAACAACACAACCATCATCACTATTAACACCACAACCATCATCACCATTAACACCACAACCATCATCACCATTAACAACACAACCACCACCATCATCATCATCATCATCATCATCATCATCACCACCACTGCTACCATCATGACAATAGTATTGTCACAATACCATCATAATCATCACCCACCAACACTATCATCATCACCATCATCATCATTATCATCACCACAACCACTACAACCACCACCACATCATCACCACCACCAGGTGGTGGCTAAACATATATCATTTAAGCCACCCTGAAAGAAGTCAACCTTTAGTAGTGTTCTGGAATGCAGCACTTAATCTTCACTACCCAAAACTGGTTAAAATTCAAACCATCACCCACAATACCCCAAAGGCAGAATATCCAAGGGTTTAATAATCAATATAAAACCCATGTAATATGCACACAGGGTTCAGATATCGCTCGCAGACACAACTAACTCCCGACTTGTCACAATATCACTTTTCCCCAGTCAGTTGGGTGCAAAAAGAAAAGAAAAATGAAAACAAAAAAATGGAGGAAACAAAAGCTCATGACCTTCATCCTTCATACACTGTGAACAATGGGCGAGGCAAGCTTGGACTATTACTAAGAACTGATCAAATACGACGTATACTCTACTACACACTTTATCTTACGTTCATAGACATGGGAACGGCTAATCCATAGTGGGTTTTTGTCATAAACTGGAAAGCAATTTTACGCAGATTTTTGTACGTGTCGTTCATAGAGCCTTCTCAATAACTGTATAATTTTTCCATAATTAAAAGCCTGCGAGGCGGAATGGGGGAATTCCCAGTTTACACAGGCAGGCTCGCAGGGAAGTATGACAGGCTCATAGCCTCTGATTGCAGGCTCACTCATGTAGAAAATGCCTTGTCAAGTCTGTCACATGCCTCAGCAACATTTGGTGTATCAGAGTTGGAGGAGAGGACAATCATGGAGGAAATACAGATTTGCCAAACGCCGACAATCTTTTGAAGATTAAATATGATCAAAGAAGTTGGATAGGGAGTTGATGAAACAAAGGGATGCAACAGATAGATTAATTAAATTAATTTTTTTTAATGTATGTTTGGGATTTGGTTATTTGCATCAAAATAGGAAGCTAATTTCTAATTTCGCTTTCTCCTTTGGGAGGGTATTAAAAATCCTATTTTTCAGCCATGTTCTGATTGGAATTTATATTCGCCTGGTTTTGACAGTAAACTGGTTAAAGCTACCAACAACCGTTTGTAGTGATCCATTTCTTTGAAATCTCCTGCACATTGTAGTAGAAAACCTTTACATTAATATCATGTCGTCCAAGTTCCTATCCAGCAGGAATATCGAATATCATGACCTCATTAATATCTGCAGACAATGTTCAGGATATCAATCAGCATTGTCAGGATATCAATCAGAATAAGTCATATAAATCTGAACTATTCAATCTCAAATATCACCAATTCTTCCCAAGAAAGACTTCAATGCATTGTACTGAAGGAAATATTGATGGGTTCACTGTAGTGTATACTGTTAACGTTTCACGTCATTACCTTCAAAATGGTTTAATTTAATAAAGACAATACCCCTGGCCTTATCATAGACAATAGGGAAAAGGTACAATTGGATAAGTGTCTTTGAATTGTCTTTATATATAAAACTACAAACATATCATATTGTACTGATCCGATGATGCCAAAAAGGCTTGTACTTAAACAAAGTTTGATACAAACGTTCTTGCAAGTTTATGTAGTTCGATAACATGACTTGATTTTTAAACTATTTTTACATCAACACTCTTTCAAGCCTGACAATTTATTTATTTAATTTAGTTTTGTTAACCTTCTCACTGCTAAATAAAATCAAAGTGTTCTATTTCTGCATGTGATCGGGCAAGTTAACTCGCCTTCAGCAGGGAGAGGGTTAATTGGTGCTTAGGGCCACTTTTAAGAATCTTTCACTTGTATCACGCCCTTGACAATTTATAAGGACACACTCTATATGCCAATCTGCGAACACGATCTCTGTGATCTTTTCTGTAATAAAAACTACGCTAAAATGTTTTTACCAATGGTGGCAACTTTCCATAGCAATCACTTGCATACCATCGATGACCTGACAAGATGACCTGACGAGACAATTACACAACACAATCAAATTTGTCTACCTGGCACCAACATTTATGTGTGTGCCAACATGCAATTCTAATGTTTTTTGGCAACATATCACGACACACATGATACACATAGCGCTGATATCTATACACCTAATACCCTTTAAATTGAATTCAACCACACAAGCAGGCCAATAAATCTGTGTTATCTTTGTTTTATCAAGGATTGTTTCTCTAAGCTTGGTGAAATGTTTGGAAAATATTAACTCTGGGGATCACACATAGTGACACAACATCCGCTTCACTGTAAGCGTCTGTACCACTGATGTGATGCTCTCAAACGTTTACTTATTTTTACCTTAACTTTAATCAACTTTTAAAATATGTCAATGAACTTAACTCAACAGGCATTCCTGTCACAGATTACATTATTCACATTTTATAACAATTTGCAAAATGTGTGTTCTTGTGAAGTACAGCACGACATAAAATCTATTCTTCCTCGTAAGAACAATGTTTATGGCAGTGGCTGCAATTTAATGGGCCAGGCACGCACATTATGAAGTTCTCAAATTCCAAACGTTATGACATATTATGCGATTTCTTTTGACAGTTGTTCTAAAACTTATAAAGTAAAAAAACAAAACACAAACGAAGAATTCCAGATTTTTCAGGAATTATAGAATTGTTCAGGGAGTAACGCCACTAGTATTGATAGCTTAACCTTCTCACTGCTGCTGTTAATCAGAAATTCCCTATGATTAACCAGTAGAGAAGCAACACTTTTAATTAAAAGCTCAAGAACTACAAATCAATTGTTGCAATAGTATTATTGTAAATCAATACGAAACCTTTGATCTGAAAATGATTGTAGTGCTACAATGGTTTTGCGAAACTGGCGCAATAAATATGTAATGAAGACTCCTACTGATAACAAAAAACATCATTAGGAACTCACACGGGGGAAAAAACAATCTACCAGAAAATTGGCAATTATGAAATGAATACATGATACCTTTGAATAAACATGATTAAGTGTATGATTTACTATTGTATGAGGCCAACGCTGCTTGGAAATGGAAAACATATTTACACGAAGCTACGTTTGTCTGAGAATGCAATACACTGCAAATCCCACATTGCATGGAAATGGAACAATGTTAACAGATCAAAGCATGTCTAGAACATCAGAAGAACGTAATATTTGGTCGTATTAATCTTAATATTTTCATTAATGTTTCCTACAAATACCTAGAAATGACTTACACGCACTGACTACGCATGACAATATTACTTACAAGTATTTCTGCAATTTTATTGTTCGTATCCCGAAATAATCGTTCGGAACTTGGATCGGTTCGATTGATATTCCTTATCCAGTTACTTTCTGTAGATGGAAAATGGTCTACGATTTGATCTCTGGCGGCCAGATATTAATCTCGCTGGCTGTCCTGAGTCTGTCAGGTTAAGAACCTCTGGTCCCTCAAAGGTATTTATTCCTGCATTATAGGATTGACCATAACTCAATTCACATTTACATCAGTCCCCAATAGATAAATGCTGCGAAAATTGGATCAGACCTAATAGAAACGTTACTTATCACCAAAATGAATGCCTTTTGGGGATATAACTTGAAATTTCCCACCGAGAAATGTAAATGTCAAACACCTAGCTAAATTCCACCATAACTTGAAATTTCCCAACTGTTCCTTCTTGAAACTGAACAATGGATCTATATCCTTTTAGAAAATGAATATTCAAAATTCTTGCTCCCATCGAGAAACATGAATATCAAACACCTGGCTAAAATTCCATCATAAATGCCAAGAATGTAAAATACAACGTAATTCTGTCATAAATGCCAACAAAGTTTGAAGGAGTAATTACTATTACATCACAACATCTGTACATCATGTTGGATAATTTCTACCTTAACCCTCACCCTGCTGAAGGCGAGTTAACTTGCCCGATCACATGCAGAAATAGAACATTTTGATTTTATTCAGCAGGTAGAAGGTTAAAAAAAACCCACCTAGACATATCGGTTGCTCTGGCTAATTATCTATCATGGATATCTGAATGTGAAGATGTTCTTGAACATGTACACACTCTATTTTTACTACAGAATACAAATATAACCATTGTATCCGATGTAATTAAAATCCATAGCAATCATTTATGCTGCAGTGAAGGGCCATCGAGAAATAGCTGTGAATGAAAGCACCTGACAGGGATAAAAATTTGTGACAAAAAATACTGACATGTTATATTGATTGTCCATGATTGTTGTTGATACTGGACAGTCAGCTGTCTATACTTATCAGCAACGATCTACAACAGAATTCCTTAAGGGTTTGATTAATCATACTTATTAAAATGGAAGAACACTGCCAGATCAATCCAAACTGGACAAGATGTAACATGTGTAAGTTAGGAATGAATAAATTAATTAATTCGTATTAGCAATTTCAGATTGGTCATAAATGTTCGAATATAGAAGATATATATTTTTACTACTACCGTAATCATCTCAATGAATGCCTGCTAACATTTTAATTTGTCACAACTCAGATACTGAAAACTGTTCGTTTTTGAGACTGAACACAACAACAATGGATCTATATCCTTTTAGAAAATGAATATTCAAAATTCTTGATCAATAAAAATCTTTTCCACAGGGCTTGTAACGATTGTAATTACCCTAGATTTTCAGGACAGTTAACTTATCCATGAGTTTCAAAGACAGAAAAATCATAATAACAAAGTTAAATGTTTCATATTTTCTTGTTTCAATACTAAAAAGGTAATTCCTTTGTGTTGGGTAATTATGGTGATAGGGTGAATCGACACACGTGAGATTAGTTTTCTACTCTAATAATTATGTAAGATAATGAGGAATTTAATCCATGATTCATAAAACAGTAGAAATTGGACGGGAAAAATTACAAAAGTTTTACAATATGTTCCAGAACGGATGTTCTGAAAACTTACTTCCAAACAGAATTAACTATATATATTTTGCTTTTAACTCTCTCCCTGCTGGATTAGGCCCAGACACAGCTCTATATGGCATCTCCAGTTGCCTACAGCATGGAGAGGGTTAAAAAATATAAAAATATAAAATTGAAAAATAAATTCAAGGATATCCGAGATTGATTTTATAAATTATAGCCAAAGAAATGACACCAGATTTTCTTCAGAGTTTATAATCTTTCCATTTTTAATGACACGAACACAGGA
Source organism: Lepetodrilus galriftensis (assembly GCA_032361785.1). Classification (NCBI taxonomy): domain Eukaryota; kingdom Metazoa; phylum Mollusca; class Gastropoda; order Lepetellida; family Lepetodrilidae; genus Lepetodrilus; species Lepetodrilus galriftensis. Next base: position 10,370 of record JAUTBZ010197976.1, on the reverse strand, counting down.
ACCGCATTACGAATTTTGGCAAAAACAACTGACACCTGCAAGCAAAAATGCCCATACATAACGGCAACTAGGTAAGCCACTTATAGGGTATTTAAGACATATCCTCAAAGTAATCAATCTTAGGAGGTCTCAAGAAGAGCCATCAGTTTATATTCTTAAGGGCAATGATAGCCTAATTTATGCCCTGTACTTTTTGTAGCATGATGAAGAGCAGATTTATGATGCATAATGGGTCATAAGTCGCGCACGTGATGCAAGGCTCGCAGAAAACCGTTGATTATAGGCTTTTACCGAACCGGTAGCCAGAGCTCGATTAGCAAGAACTTCATCACAGCGGCCAGACAAGAAGACCGAGATAATATAATGCCCAGCCGAGGATTGTGCAATTCTGCGTTGCGTAAATTTATTGGCCGACTTTTACATAATCTCTGATTAGGCTCGGTCTGCTTCCACTGAGATTCTGAGTCACGTGATTAAACCTAAACATTTAAATAACCAAGCCCGGTTTCAATAAACAAACCATACAATATCAAAAACAGCTTCTAATAAATAAAGCAAACCATACTTAAAAAAAAATCAGCAAGATCGGTTTGAATTCAGACTGATAATAAAACTGTTCTAATATTTTCAGAATTTGTATAACATATTTCTGTAGTACAAAATATTTTATCGCCTTCCGATGATTTGCTTGCAAAGGTTGTAATGGAGCTGCTTTGATATCTCTAAAACAGTCTTGTTGTCAAGATAATTTACTAAGCTGTGTGTGGGTTAGCGAGTTAGAATTACATGCCATTCTCTAAAGTATTTTTTTTTGCAGTTTCGTAGACACACTGGAATGAGAAAATACAATTATCAATGCTACCTTCCCGCTAATGCTGGTACAGAAAATCCAAGGGGGATAATTCTGCACGATGGAAACCATATCAGGTGCGTACTATATAAGCAGATACGCAGATGCATCTACATCAGTATCCTAGGTATCTAAAAAAAATTAAACAACACATAAACATAGTACAATTATAGTACAGGCGAATCCACATTAAAATACCTCTTGCTATGTGCCTGAATATCACATGTAAATGATACGGTCATTACGCACTACAAAGTACAATGCACTTGCCAAGTACCAACCTAAAAAAACAACATTTACCAAGCCAGCTAAGACCGAAATACAACTAATTTTCTAAAATATATATCTTGAGAACAACTTAACAGAGAAACTGACAGGATTTTTGAGGCAATACACTTAAAAGCACAAACTTTTTCGATTTACTTTTTCTTTTAGCACCCAACATGCCGACGGTGCGAATTCCAGATGAGTTTTCCAGCCTCTGACATAACATAGGAACAAAGGTATCGAGACCTTCAGAACTGGGGCTTGTACTTGCTTGTAATGGAAGGATATTTGGTGAGATAATAAACCGCATACAACCTTCTGCCACTTTCAAATACAGTTATGAGTTTTCATGTTATTCTTCTTTCCAGCCCGTCTAGGCAGTCATCTAGTTCTCGTCATTTTGAATATACACCTCTGACAGAGTGGTAAATATTGTTGAAAATACCCAATGTTATTGCTAACTCTTCTGGTATTCATTATAGGCAGTCAGGATTCAACGTCCATAACAAAAATGGCCATAAACGGTGTAGTCTCCATTACGAGTTGAAATAGTTTTAAATAATTCTATTTGATATCAGTATTACTTGTACAAAACTGACAATAAGCTTCAAATTCCTTGCGTATTGTGAGTTGATGTTCTACAATTAGAACACATTCCTTCATGACACTACAACCGTTATATCTTGTACTATTACTCAACATCTAAAAGAAATGTTCACTTTCAACTAAACAGGATGTAGTTTCGAGACAACTTTATGTCATAAATATGTTTGATAACAGATGTCTTGAAGTCTGAAATTGATCTCGCAAATGGAAAAGGTTTCAACATTTTGTAAAATAAATAACTTTATATGCACAACAGACCTGTTTCAATTCTTATTTAGATGACAAAGAAAGTTCCAAGTAAGCTATCTGTCATGTTCCGTTTTAAACCTCTACAGAATATAAACATAAAGTGCACATAATCATGATAATTATGTTTTCAGGAATCAACTTCAACACACTTATACTTATAAGAAACAGACCTCCATCAGTCATCGTGTAAAGAACAAACCTCCGCAACCAGGCTGTAACTTCTCGATAAAAGTCAAAACTCCATATCCAGACTTTTTTCGCATTTTTTTAACCCCCCAAAAAACAAAACCTAAACATATGCATCCGTGACATTTCAATTAAATAATGAAGTCCACATGGACTCGGCGGAAGGCAAGTGAAGCTTCTGAGACCGAGACTGCAATAAATAGAATGAGCAATGCTGCTAATAGAGTTTTCCGTAACTTTAAGTAAGGCTGTGTAGTAAAACAAAACGGAACTCATAAAAACTGACAACAATAGTATGAAGTACATGAGTTCCTGTCTTCAGAAGGTGAGAGGTGAGCAGAAGCATGCACGGGAAAACTAGTTTTAAGTCGAGCGAATCTGTCTTGGATCACATCTTCTTCTGCTTTGTTGATAAAAATCTTTTGTGGGTTGTTCCCCCCCTAAAATTTGCTTCTCAAATTAATACAACTGGGCCGGTATTCTCGAAACTTCGTAAGTCCTAAGAAGTTCATATGTACTAAGAATTTGCCTAACTGGTTTTCTACTAGTTATGATAAATTTAGAGGAGCTCTTTTCTCACTAAGAAGTTCTTGGCCAAGATGTTTCGAGAATACGGGCCCTGGTGATTACGACAAGTTACATACAACTTAGTGCCAGTTGACCAAGAGTGAGTTAGTGAATTATTGCTTTATGTCACAGCAGGAATCTTTCACCCATACGTGCCGATAGTTGACCAAGAGGCCATTACTTTTACAGTGGAAGCCGATTGATACTGTTATAACAGTTTACCCTCCATTGGCAAAGGGCTAAACATGACAACAAAAATATTTAATTAGTTCTTGGAATATATCATCTTCTAGTACTAATAAGAATATAGAACTTCGCCGGCTGAATATAAGTGTGAGATATATGTCTTACTCACATGGGTATTAGATACGGGTAAATATAAATAGTCAAGATCTGTGAACCTGACAGATTTGGGAAAGCTCAAGGGGCACAGTTAGGGTTGTAAACAAGTCAATTCCGATTTAGGATCTGATAGATTGTCGTTAAAGATAGCTGGGGTAAAGTTAAGGTTGCAAACAAATTAAGCTTGACTGGTGATCCAAAATAGATGCCAGAACATGTGTTTGACTCTGTAGACTACAGAGATATACTCTAGCTAGTTCTCTTATCTAATGCATTAGTTACTTTAACCATAAACCAAAAAAATGGGGGGGGGGGGGGGGGTGTTGGGCGGAGAGAGACGAGAGGGAGACAGTAGACAGACAGAAAGAAAGATAGTGAGAGAGACAAACACAACACACATGCGCACACACACATACACACGCGCGCACGCACACACACACACACACACACACACAAAAATAAATTGTCATAGCCTAATGAGTAAGACTCCACAAAACTTTCCACGTACCATCATCATTTCATATTCCCCCAATAGGAATTTCTATAATAATTTCTCATCCTAGACTATCTACATCCTAAACTATGAAGATGTTTGAAAATGTCCTTCATGGCGAGATTAATCGGCCATCAGGGAAAATACCTAATCTACGAGTCGGCTTTCAAAATGCCAGAACATTATCAACACCAGCTGTGCTATCCAGTGGCACAAGGAAACGAGCAGGATGTTGTCGTCTATATATCTAGTCCTACCTACAGGTCCTATCTGACAATGCACAGGTCCTATCTGACAACATACAGGTCCTATCTGACCATGCGGCACTTAAACAGATAGGAGAATTAATCATATTGGTCTGTCATTTACAACATCATCAACCATGATAACCTAATGCAACACCTCTACACCGTAGCACTCGCAGACATCATGAATGGTAATGGGGGAAACCTCTAAGGCAAATCTTGCCAGATTGGACACCTGACAACTTAATGTGACATGTAATGATCTTCTGTTTTGGCTATAGATGTTCTTGTGGTGAAGCCCTGGTATGAGATTAACCCTCTCCCTGCTGGATTAGCCAAAAGCACTGCTCATTAGGGCATCAATGGTTGCCTTCAGCAGGGAGAGGGTTAAGTCTGTATGATCACGATGCCTCACAGCGAGTGAATATATGGAGTTTAACGTCGCTGCGGGAATCTTTCACCCATTTGCGACGATGCCTCCGATATATCATGTACATACGGTGCAGCCTACATAGACGATGTAGATGAAGTACTATGCCATGAACTATAGCCATGATAACAGAGTTTATATCCTGATAATGTGATAAGTGGCAAGGTAAAATTGGTGTGAACAGGCGAGATAAAGAATATTTGGTTGGAAATGGTTCACTTTTGTTATTGTACATATCATAAGGAAACTAATTAACGCCATTGGTACACATCTATATCCACACTGCAGTACCTTAAAAACTATCTTTACATATATAGTAATAAAGATAACAATAACAATATTAATTTAATATGAAAATAATCATATGAATAATATTTTAATATTATAATATAAATAATAATAATAATTATAATAATAAAATAATAATAATGATAATAATAATTATTATTATTATTATAATTATAATTAGAATAATTATAATTATAAAATAATAATAATAATAATAATAATCATCCAATACTATTATTAATTTATTATGATTATTTGATATTTTGTTTTAAATTAGGGTTTAGAACCGCTTTCATGATTCATTCAATGTATTACTATTGCTACTAACAATTGTAATAATAATAAAAATATACAGATAATAATAATAATAATAATAATAATAATAATAAAATAACAATAACAATAACAATAATAATAATAATAATAATAATAATAATAATAATAATAATAATAATAATATGCTGCCACAAGTCTCACACCCACTGTCACTGATCTTGGCATGAGTACTTGGCATGAGTACTTCAAGGCAAACATCAAGACTACATAGACATCTTATTTTTCCAAATATCCCCAAACACTGACAAGCACTTCAAAGATGCAAGATGGCAGTACGTTGAGAAGTAAAGAAAAAAGAAAAGAAAAAAAAGGAAGGGGGGTTGCACAACGCTCTGATCAAATACAAACATTCTCAAAGATTTGACATGGAAACAAGGAGGTGAAAAGCCAAATAGCAAATATCAATTGATGTTTTCAGCAAGGTTACCTACTATTCTCTAGGCTGGCAGTTGCTGTCCTTCAAAGTCTCAACTTCCAACTGTGCAAATAACACAGGATCAGACCAGTACCAAATTGGTTATGGACAAGCATGAAAAAGCTAGCCCACAAGCCAGAAAGAGAAAAAAAAAATGGAGAAAAAAAGAAAGAAAGGAAGAAAGATTTTTTTTTATATAATGTCCATAAATTAGCATAAACAATTGACTCTATTAACCCTCTCACTGCTGGATTAGACACAGACACAACTCTTTAGAGCATATCCTGTTTCCTTTAGTGTGGAGAGTGTTAAGAGAGAGGAAGGACAAGGCTCATATTTCAATTTGACTTTAATTATACAGTTGTCACCAATATCCCGTGACAACCTCTACGGGCATTGAAATATGCAATAATTTGGGTGGAAAAGTCAAATATATTTAAAGGGATCACCCTCGAACCAATCAAAGTGTCATCTGCTTGCCCAAGTAATTTTTGTGAGAACAGGGATTATATAAAATCCGAGCCCCGAAGGGTTAACATATAATGGGTAAGGGTTAATTAAAGCATGTCAGAATTTTTCCGCTGAGCAAAGGCTGAGCTTTGCACGGCATGGGAGAAGGTAGCTTGATCAAATCCTATGATACAAAGTCAAAATGTGATTTGTGGACCTGGTTTTCGCCGTTCTTCAGACGCCATTAGTAATTTGTACCATGCAGACATGATAATTTTCTGTCTGCAAAAAAACAACAAGCCACAAAGGAAATTAATTATGGCTATGGTTCTCTTTGTCAATTTCTTAAGATCTGCCCTGGAAGTAGACATTGAGGTCAATTGTGACATCTGTTTTCAAACAAAAGATTAAAAAAGAAAAAAAATAGAGGTAATTTTCTTTGATCTTTGTTCGAAATCCTACTGGGTTTTACACATAATTGGTACCGACTTACATTTGATCTGCTCGATTGCTAGGCTCTTATCAAACAGTGTAAAATATCCATAAACAATTGTAATACATTCTTGCATTATACAGAGAATAGAATAAATGGCTTGATCACAAGGACATAATTTTGCCTGATTCTGTTTGATATAATTGTATAGAGATGGTAATTGTATAGAAATTCAATAAACACAATATCAGGGAATACAGAACAGCTGTATATTGCATAGATGGTATGGTATATGATATTATATGTGCTGAATATTATTTCAACAGAGATTAGGAAAATAGGAAAAAAATATTAATTAAAAAATAATGCCATCATTAATGGCTATTAATAAAAAATATTTTTTTATGAATTGCGGCACAAATACATATATGGACTTCCACCATCAAGTGTGAAATCCAGCTGCAACATTACACAGATAAATATTTCATGCTGCAGTTGGTAACAACCAACCGATGAATTAGCATAACCGCACTTCACACCTTGCAGTCGGCAGAGCGGTCACACAGGAGAGATGAAAAAATACCTTGGGGGTACCTCTTTAATGAAAGCTAATGAAGCAATCAATAAGCTCAGCAGGGACCCTAATATAACAAGGACCAGATCAAGGACCGGAAACAACATGGTCCCTAACTAGGTCAAAATGTCAGTTGTCCTCTGGCCCCAAACTCTCGTATTTGTCATACCCTTAAAACATTTAGTATCTGTATCTGTATCCCATGGGCTTTTCATTCAGAAGCCGGCCCCGCCCTCTTGGCAGATTTTTGCGATAATTCATTGTGTTCAATAAATAACGTAAACTCCCTGGAGTGGGAGAGCCGTGCCATATGGCATTAAACTGAGGACACTTCTAACACTAGAGTAACAGATTAACATTCGGTGTCAGTGTTGAGAATGAGGCGATGTTCCTCTCCCGTTGGTACGATGACCATTGGTGCCATGTCCATTGCTGCCAGAACCGTTGGTGCCAGTACCATTGGTGCCAGTACCCATTGGTACCAAGACCTTTGGTCTCCGTGTAGATGTCCACGAACAAACCAACAGTGATTGTACAGCATGGTATCAGACTCGTAGGAACCATCCTTTGTCTTGTGTGTATTGTGCACAATGCTGAATAATAGATACATAGCATGACTGACACATTGGGGTCCGGTTTGTCTGCGTTAGGACCCAATTCCTCGGACCCAATACTGGGGGGGGAAACATTGCAAAAGCCATCACAGATTGGCGACTGTCTTTGTGTACGGAGAGTCCGGATAGCCAGCAGGAAATTGTGTCGGATCTTCGGTTTAACCATAAACTGCGTAGACATTGTGCCGATTGAATCATGTTGCATTCAGATCAACACCTTTCAATCTATGTGGGGCGATGTTATTGTATGGCGTTGATACTATCTGGGTTCTATGCTAGTTGTTCTTAATACAAATAGTACAGAATCTTAGACTTACTAGACTTATAACACATCTCACAAAACTTCACCTAGATACAGATTGTCTTGCCAATAACACTTGTAACTCAATGTCTACGGAGTAAATGATGAATAATTTGTATCTTCATGGCAGAGAGGGTAACTAAGATTCAAAGCATATTTCAGTTGTCTAATAATAAATCGTAACTTGAAAGATAACTCACTGATCCAAATACCACTCAGAAAGGTATTAACATTGTTCTGTACACATGGAGACATTCTCCTCCACATGAGGAGTATATTTATGCCTCCAGATCTACTTCAGGTGGTTCCTACCAGAGATATGACCTCTCTGTGGATCACATCCAACACTAATACCTTTCCATTTATCACAAAAACAAAACCGAAACCCGAAACATTCTCTTCGTCTATTCACACGAGATCAGCATTAATGGAAACAGATTCTGGAATCTTCATTCAGCGGCAAACCACAAACAACCCTGCATTCATCTGCTGAACAGATCTACCTTCTCACAACCTGGAACAATGCCGGATGATCTGAAGAAGGTTTTGGAAGCTCGCGTGTGGAGAAGAAAAAAAAACAAACTTGTAGGTTAATGTCATACGTGAGCCTGTTTTCTCAACCTCACTCCAGGTTGAGGTTTTTTCTCTGACTTTATGTGACATTTTTTACATTTGTTGAAATGCAGCATGACAGGGATTTGGCCAATGTCATTTTCTCTTGGAATCGTTGTAATCAGCATTCCTGTCAATTGGCTGGATAATGCTCATCATCTAAATATTACAGGAACATGAAATGTCATGTATGATATATCACTGTCTATGTTATATGTAGCATATTTAGCATGGTTTAGGGGATGAATCTGGTGAACAGATTATTATATTCATTCGGGGATGAATCTGGTGGGGATAAATATCCATTATTCATATTACTGCCATACAATTTACTGTTATATGCATATAAATATCCATAATATTATTATTATTATGCATATTATTATTAATGATACATAATTTTACTTTTATATGTACCAATTTATGCATAGCTTAGGTGATGAATCTGGTGATGATAAATATCCATTATTATTATTATTACTATTACCATATTATTATTATTATTAATAATATTATTACTGTAAACAATTTTTTTAAAATGTCTCATATTAAAACCCAACTAAAACAAGAACCATTATCATGTGTTTGTTTTCCTGTCCAATTCTCCCATTAAAAAAACATTATTTTAATAAAACAATATATATGCCCTTTATCCTAAAAATTGTAAAATATTTTCATATTGTTGCCTTCTGACATGTTACATGTGACCCGACTGACAAGCAGAGGCTTTATTCAACAGGTCTATTTAGTGTATAAACTACACATTCAGGTGTGGTTGACATCCATGTTGTCGCTCTCACGCTACTTTCCCCATCCTGGGATGTGTATCTACACAAACACACCGACTCCATGGTCTCCGTGGTCTCCGTGGTCTCTCCGTGGTCTCCCTGCACGTTGAGGCCAGATACCTGTCTGCGCCATGGCACCAATTACATCCAGATCTGAACTCCTTATCACTATTGTTATAAGAATCGCCCATTTCTGAGCGGAATTCCTTTTTCAAAGCCGGTTGAAATGGCCACAGCCCAAAAGATAAATATCAAAGAAAGTATGAAATGCCTTAGAAGCAGGTTGGTATTATTTTCCCATCGTGCGGTTTCGTTTTCCTTATGGTCTGTCTCTGTTCGATTTCCTTTCCATTTTTTTTCCAATTTGGTTTTTTTTAAAAGGGCGGCTGGTTTTTTCCAGCTGTGTGGCACGTGAGTATGATACACTTGTAGGAGCTATCATCACTGAGAACATTACAAGCGCTAAAATCCATCCCCAGACAAGTAGATAAAAGATTGTCAGATTCTGAAATATATGTATGGGGCCTTTTAAGTCGTAACCTCTGTCCTTGAAACTGATGAAAGGTGACATTTCTGTATTTACCGAAAAACAATTTGCTTACTAGTTTTACAAACCACTTCTACAAACTTTCTCTAGATAAAAAAAAATAAAAATTAAGTCCTAACATTTTTTAAAGCTTTTCAGTCCTAAGATATATTAAATCTGATAATACCATTACTTCATACTAATCATAGTATCAGTTAATATGTTATCAATAAAATCAACATATGATCAATACTTTACACAATTGCTGAATCATAACTTAAAGAAAGATCCCTAAAATAAGTAATTAACTTGATTTGACCAATACCTACGTACCATCTGAAGACATCGATAATTCTGTTTACATTGAGAAATTCACCAAACGGCTATCATGCCAACGTTGATGAAAGAAGCACGTTATTTGGCAATATTTCAGATGTAATAGGCAGACGGATTACTGAGTGCTTTATAACATTATACCTCTATGAACATGATGAAACTGCCTCTCCCTTGCAGCAGCCCCTATGGTGTGGAGGTGTCTGAGAAATGTCTTTGTATTGGGTCTCACTGAGTTCGATGACGAGGCATCCATTTCACAATATGTACAACACAGGAAAAGCAAGGTATTATTTATAGTTTGAAATAAGAATCTTGTGTATAATCTCATAGAAGAAAGGATATATATGATCCTTACAATTCTGGAGAGAGAGAGAGAGATAGAGAGAGAGAGAGAGAGAGAGAGAGAGAGAGAGAGAGAGGCGAGAGAGCAAGGGAGAGCGGGCGAGAGGGGGAGGGGGAGAG
>JAUTBZ010197865.1:0-21565 GCA_032361785.1 Lepetodrilus galriftensis | reverse complement strand
CCTTGTCATGGACTTGCGTGTAGGTATCAAGATTGTATTATCATACTACTTTGCTTATCAAAGTTACCAATAGAGAGTATCATGTATTTGCTATTACTACTACTACTACTACTACTACTACTACTACTACTACTACTACTACTACTACTACTGATAATAATAATAATAATAATAATAATAAAATAATAATAATAATAATAATAATAATAAATATTACTAATAACAACAACAGCTTAAATAATTATTGACACATCATCTTACCTAGATAACCTTTTTTTCGAGTTATAAGAATAATTATGTGTATTTCCTTTTTTTATGTTATACAGTATCGCTGGAAATATGCTGACAAATTAAAATTAAGCTTTTCTTTTTTCATCATCCAGAATTAAATATATGTATAAGCAATATATATCCGTAAAGAGAAAATAAATAGTCACATGAAAGTATCTAATGTACTTTGTACCAAAAAACTATTCCCAACGTAAAACAGATGCTGATTAATTCAAGAATGTATTGCGGCAATATTTAATTTCAAGCAAAATATATTGAATGCATATTATCATCCTTCCTTTTATCTATTTTTACATGAATTGTAATAATGTTCAGAACGCCGACTTTTCGTGTACTAAGAATTAGAATGCTGAGTTCTGGACGTTATCTTTGGTTTATAAGCATTGTCAACACGACGTGTGGACAGTACAATTATTATACAAAATATGATTGAATTAATTGGTAACAATGTGTACTAATACTCTCCCAACAAAGAAACGCATAGTGGTTTTAATTCGCATAAATGACTTCCATATTTTAATACAACTTTATCGACTGATTATGGCATGCACAAAGCCCAAATTTCACACGGTGACTGGAATGTGTCGGATGTGTTCAGTAATCAAGACAAAAGTCATATATATTTGTGGCGATGTAACATATAATTATGTTATCATCAGTAATTATCATCATTACCATAATCATCACTAATTTGCACGTGTTGTCGGGCTCCTTTTAACCGTGTGTGTCTATCACAGTGCAATGTAGCCGGGCCAATAGTTTCCAGTATCTATATTGTAGTTGGATTACGAATTGGTTAAGCTACTTCAGAGTGTATCAGACTTCCCAGCAGTTAGATACACTACTAGTATCTTATCTTACCTCCATCTGAGTTATGGCTTATTATCACAACTTTTGTATTGCGCATACTTATTAGCTTGGTATAGGCGTAACGCTAGAAATGACATTGAATCAAATTTTGATAATGCTGAGTGATTTCTGTTTGGGGTTTGGAAGGTCCCCCCCCCCCTCTGTGTTTTGATTTTGAATTCATAAACGCGTTAATAATAGGCCTACTAATCTGACAGTTTATTAACATCTCGCTCACAATTCCTTCCAAAAACAAATCAGATAATGCCCAAGCTATCGTACATCGTTTCCACTGTTTCCATTGCAGTATAACGACGCAGACGAGGTTGTTCTGTGGATGAACACTGTGGGGCCGTACCACAATCGCCAGGAGACCTACGAGTACTTCTCGCTGCCTTTCTGTCGCGGTCCGAAGGAGAGCATCAGTCACTACCATGAAACACTGGGGGAGGCCCTGCTGGGGGTGGAGCTGGAGTTCAGTGGTGTGGGCATAGAATACAAAGGTTGGTACCCTGAAGTACATGCACAACAGGGACGGGTGGTAGCGCAGTGGTAGAATGTTAGACTTCAGAGCCAAAGGTTCCAGGTTCAAATCCCGTCACAGGGGTGCCCAGCATCAATGTTTGTGAAAGTTACCTTTCTGATGTGACATTGATCCATGTTGATAGAAAGGTAATGCAGTTATTGAAACATTTTTTAAAAAATCCTGAAGTAAATGCACAATGATTGATTCAATACACGTTGGGCAGACTTGGGGCTATGTATTGGAGAACCAAGTTTAATGACACGTATCCTGTTGAATATCTTTAGCTTGGTATTTTGACCCATATATCAGGAAGAATATTTGACTATTGAATGCAATGGTGGATACAGATTTAATTTTGCTCTGTCTACTGAACTGGTTGATATTGTGATGGATAAAGCTAAATATACTTAATGTGCATTTCCGTTGTTTTCCAGCTGATGTCTCCAAGACTGAGTATTGCCAGGTTTCGCTCTCGGAGGAAAAGTACCAGGCATTCTCGTATGCTGTCAAAAACCACTACTGGTACCAGATGTACATCGATGATTTACCTATCTGGGGTATGAATCTTGTACTATTTTATTACCCTGTTGCACTGTTTTTGTAGAGTTTATATTTTAAAATTATGGACGGCGACTGCGATTTTTAGTCTCACAGACCAATTGCACAATATCTAGCATGTTTTGATATTTGGAGCACCGCACACTAGGCGATTGAAATCTGACGGAAATCGCTAGTGTGCGGCCAGTATTATTAGGTGTCAAATTGATATTCTGCAACTTAATACTAATGGTATAACTTAAATGTAGTTGAAATTGTCAATGTGAGTGCAATGATGGTCTCAACAGTGTCGACTCTTTGTTACAGGTATCGTTGGTGAGATTGATGAAGGTGGTGATGGCTTGTATATCTGGACACACAAGAAGTTCGACATTGGCCATAATGGAAACAAGCTTGTGGATGTCAACCTGACCAGTGAAGGAAAGGTCAAATTACATCCTGGTATTAAAATACCTTTCACTTACGAGGTAAGTCCATCTGTCTTGTTGTACCAAACAAATAATTGTCAAACTAATGTTGATTTTTAATAGAAGTATGTTAGGTGCATATGTGACACGTGTGGATTTTTATTTCAGGTCAAATGGCATACATCCAAAGTGAAGTTCGAGGACAGATTTGACAAGTATTTGGATCCAAATTTCTTTCAACACAGGGTATGTTATAGGAATATGTCTGTTTTGTCTTGTCAAAGCTGCAGAATTCCCTTAGTACAAATTATTTTCGAAACTTTGATTGTGCATCCAACCAATTGTGTTATAAATTGCACAAATAATACGTATTTAAGGATTGTGTGCACAATGGAACTAATTTGTTTTTCTGTATTTCATGCTTGGTTTTGTGTGAAAGATTCCTGCTGTGTGACATCAAGTAATAACTGGCTCACCCCTGTTTCAGATCCACTGGTTCAGTATTTTCAATTCCTTTATGATGGTTATATTCCTGGTGGGCTTGGTGAGCATGATCTTGATGCGAACCCTGAGGAAGGACTACGCTAGATACAGCAAGGAAGAAGATCTTGACGACATGGTGTGTGATTTTATTATTAGTCTGATCAATGTTGGTAGTGAATTCACGACTGTAAATGTAATGACAGTTCAAACGTACCCACGTATGGGTTCATCACAAATGGGTGAAAAATTCTCATAGGAATGTTACTCCATTATTGCTCATCAACTCACTCGTATGGGTGAAATATTCCTGCTGTGACCTAAAACAACTGGCTCCAAACGTACAATATTTGCTGCATTGTAGACTAGTTTGGAGAGGTAAGGTAATGTATAGTGTAGTGAACCATCAGGACTTGTGTTGCAGGAGAAAGATCTAGGAGATGAGTACGGTTGGAAGCAGGTTCATGGTGATGTTTTCCGCCCCGCGTCGCACCCGATGCTGTTCTCTGCACTGGTCGGCACTGGCTACCACATCGGCATGGTCTCCATCTGCGTCATCACCTTCGCCATCATTGGGGAACTCTACACGGAGTAAGTACAAATGCCTGTCCGTTATTACTTAGGATCAACATTGTATGGAACAGCTAGCATGTAGTACAGTCATATACAGATTAATACAATAATTATCTTTGTTTTGTCTTCCAGACGTGGGTCACTCCTGAGCACGGCCATCTTTGTCTATGCCGCCACTGCTCCTGTGAACGGCTACTGTGGTGGTAGCTTGTATGGCCGAATGGGAGGTAAGACCGATTTTTAATCAAAATTAACAATGATGCACATTGGAATTTGTCTTTAAAGAAAATATATTTCCAAATTAGTCTTGTATGGATGAAAGATTTATTTATACGTATTATAGTTAAGCAACAAATCGTTCTATTAAAAAATATATTGGTAATTCTGGTGGATGTCCTTAGGACTCCCTGTTCTTTAACATTGTTACGTTATTTGTGGCCATGTTTGTTGCAGGCAAGGTGTGGATCAAGCAGATGTTGATGAGTGCCTTCATGCTTCCATGCATGGTGTGTGGATTGGCTTTCTTCATCAACTTCATTGCCATCTACTACCACGCGTCCAGAGCCATACCATTTGGCACCATGGTGCGTATACACTACTAATCAGTGTCTCTCGTTCTCCCAAGGGCATCTTTCAGTAAAGTGTATATTTCAGAGTTTTGAGTTGTATTCCGACTGTTATTTTCACATAAAACCTTTTCTCTCATACTCTTTCAGTAACGTGCAGTTTTCAGAGTTTTTAGTATTTAAGTGTTATTTTCACATGAAGCCTTGTGTTGTAGGTTGCAGTCAAGTGTTATTTTCACATAAAACCTTTTGTCTCTCGTACTCTTTCAGTAACATGCAGTTTTCAGAGTTTTTGTGACTTTAAACCCCAAATCAACAACATCAGTTTTTAGTATTTAAGTGTTATTTTCACATGAAAGCTTGTGTTGTAGGTTGCAGTTACGTGTATCTGCATCTTTGTGATCCTGCCTCTGACACTGGTGGGGACAGTTCTGGGCAGGAATCTCGCTGGTCAGCCCAACTACCCGTGTCGCATCAATGCGGTTCCTAGACCCATACCCGAGAAAAAATGGTATGTGCAATGTTTTTTGTTTGATAACATTGAATGAGATTTTTTAAAATTGATGATTTACCTTTCGTCGTCGTCTTCACACTGATTATAAGGTCTAAAGTGGTTGTTGCTTTGCATGCGTTACATGTTCCCGTTGCAACGTAAAGCACTTCCCGCAGCTACGTTAAACTTTCATTCACGTAAAGCACTATAAATTGTTGACAAATTGAAATGACTTCAATGTTAATCTTTCAGGTTTATGGAGCCAGGCGTCATCGTCATACTGGGAGGGGTCTTGCCATTTGGTTCTATATTTATTGAAATGTAAGTTTATTTCATTTTCTTGTTTATCATTGAGTTTACTAGGCACCAATTTGTCAAAGCAACTTTTGAGATTAATCTCGGTCTGAGCATTTATTAAAATTTGAATAAAGGAACCAAAATGTTCTTTCAAAGATGAGGTACTATACTCTCACAAACTCCATCGTTGGAAATCGTTGGAAATGGGTGAAAGATTGCTGCAGCGACGATAAACTCCACAATCATTCACTCTTGAATTCTAACGTCATTCGTTGTTTATGGGTGTAATATTACCGTTGTGACACAATACAATAATTGACTCGAACATCAGGCTGCACCCTCCTAGATGCAGCACACTATAATAATAATAATAATAATGTGCCCATTTATATAGCTCCAAACTTTACCCCACTAGGTATGCTCATAGCGCATACATTATTACACTATAAATTGTCACAACCAGTATCTTGTTTGCAATGCATGTCGAATGAAATGCATGTATTTTTCTGTTTTCAGGTATTTCATCTTCACATCATTTTGGGCCTACAAGATATACTACGTATATGGCTTCATGTTCCTCGTCTTCGTCATCCTCGCCATCGTGACGGTCTGCGTCACCATTGTGTGTACATACTTCTTGCTAAACGCCGAAGACTATCGATGGTGAGTTGGCCAGCATTTTCATTGGATGAGGGATTAGTAATTTTGTAGACATGTGGCTGACGGGCCTCGACTAAATGCCCCAAGTTCAAAACCCCTCTTGTCTACATAAATCACAGAAATCTACATATCCAGACCCCGATTTCTCGAAACAACTGGAGTTTGAAATGTTACTAAGCTGAGATTTCTCCTATTGATACAGTGCTGTATCTTGAGTAAAATTACAGATGGGTTGAGTTTTAGTTAATGGGAGAAATCTGTTTTGAGAAACTGGGGCCTGTTGTTTCTTTTCAAGGCATTTCAAACTTGAATTAAAAGTTGACATGATTTTATGGTGCTTCTTGCGTTAAATGAAGAAAACTAAAATGCATAATAATTTCTAGCTACATGTACCGTATTTGGCTTTGGATTGATTGAGATCCACATCTAACTTGTACTGCTTTATTTCAGGCAATGGACTAGCTTCTTAGCTGCAGCGTCCACATCAGGATACGTCTATCTCTATTCATTTTATTATTTCTTCTTCAAAACAAAGTGAGTACTTGTTCTGCAACATGGGAAATTAATTATATGAGATGACTTCTGAAATATGCACAACGAAACCTTTCAAAAACAAATTTAAAGTCCAAGTCACATGTTCCCTTCATTGCATGAATACCACTGATCTAAGACGTACCATTAATTTGTTTCAGAATGTATGGATTGTTTCAAACGGCCTTCTACTTTGGCTACATGGCACTCTTTAGCCTTGCACTGGGAATCATGTGTGGTAAGTTGCCGCGTCAGAAAAAATATATACCCCAGGGCCGGTATTCATAAAGGAAGTCAGTTTTTGATGATCAAATATATAGCAAAAACTAACTTAGCCCCTTTATGAATACTGGCCCATGTATGAGACTAGCTATACATTGTACTCGCCAGAATAGTGGTATGAATAGCAAAACATTAAATTTCTACTAGCCCATACGTTTAACTTTAAGAGAGAAATGGATCTGACTGCTGGGCCAGTGGGAACTATGATATCCTTTGCCAATTCAATATTCCATGAACGTTGTTCTGCAATATGTACTGTACTTTATTTTTTCCAGACATAATTATGTCTGAGTAATTGTTTTCAATATGTGTTTGTGTCAACAATGTCCTAGTCCTATAATGTCTTCTGTGTTCTAGGTTTTAATTTCTTTGTTTGTTATAATAACATTTTCTAATAACAATGATTTTTTATGTTTCAGGAACGTTTGGGTATATAGGAACGAGCCAGTTTGTAAGAAAAATATATTCCACTGTAAAGATCGACTGATAGCATTGGATGTTTGGATGGCTGTTCTGTCTGGGGAAAGCTAGTAGTGTATGGGTGGGTGTCTCTACACACGGTCAAGTTTCATGCATCTCAATATTGGACGTGGAAACCACAAGTGCGACACTCGACTCCCAAGGCCAAGGAAAAGGACAGAGTAATGTTGCATGGCCTGTGGTTCATTGCTAATGACAAACATTGATCTGCGAAACCTGTTGTGCGATGAAGTTCTCCTTGCGTGCCACATAATACCAACTTGGTCGGACTTGCGAGAGTGAACATTGCGGAGATGTGAACATGATGGGGGAAATGGTATATTGCTTGTGTATATTTAGTCTGTCATAATCTGTGTGTTGGGAGAAGTCTGTTAGCTGTAGGCTAGAACAACTATGAAGACCTGGACGAGGAGAGGATATATATATTTATTGACAAATGGATGAAAGAGTTATTAAGAAACCTCCTGTGATATCATCTCTTGGAAGATTGAGGTAGAGTGTATGGCGATTGTGATAGGTAACTAATACCAGTAAAGCTGTGACCACTAGCTAGGATGGGAAGATGTTATTTTGGCAGAAATAAGTTCCCGGCGTTATATGTCTCGTTTTCTTTCCGTTATGTTTCGACTTAATTTGGGTTAATCTTGATTTGGTTTAGATAACAATGTATGCGTAGTAAGGATGGTTTCATATTATATATATATGGCTGTATATTATTATGTCTTTGTCGCGTATTGGTGAAAGATTCCTGCTGCGACGTAAAACGGTAATTTGCTTCACTTCATTGTTATGTTTGGTCTGTTTTAGTAGTGTAATACCATTCAACAGGGGTGAAATGAAAAACAGTATGTGAAGAGGTATTTATATATATACATCATCTTTTCTCCACTCATCTGGTTTATTATTATATTAATCATTTAAAGTTTAATATGTACATGTAGCTTATTCAGTTGAATGTTTTAATATAATTTTAATCAATTTTAGATACTGGTATTGTTTCTTATGTATTTGTTATGTTAAATTTAATTATTTTGAGTGATGTTGCATTTTAACACTAGTTGGGTCGCTAAGCATGTAAATCTGTCTTTAAAATGTGCTACATCAGTAGAGTGAAGTGGAAGCAAATACATTGCCTAGAAAACAATCCAGTTTGACAAGTACTACTCAACAGGAACCCGTATTCTCATGAATGTCGCTAAACATCCAGGTCTGCAGGGTTAGAAGTTAGTGCACAAATTTACAACTTTGAACAAGCTGTCAAATAAGAGCGATTTCCCTAAAAATATACTAGCCCATAACAAAAAAAGGTCGTCACGGGCCGCTGGGCGAGTGGGAACTTCCAACCCTGGGTCTAAGGAAAGCAAGTAGTCGAGCTTACTTTTGGAAGATGTGTCGACAATTTACTCTGTAAATATGCTTTGTGTATTAAAGGCATACAATCACTGCTACATTAGTATTTAAAAAAGGAAGATATTATATCAATGAACTCTGAATTAATAATTAACATTAATTGAAAGTCTTGGGGATTGTTGCAGACGATCATTATGATGTTCATAAAAACTCTTTGATGTACCATGGAAATATCCCCATGTACAATACAATAACGAAAAGCATGGTATTTATAGGAAAATGTATTTGCATTACATCTCAAATTTAATCCCAAATAAGTTTGAGATTGGATGGCTTTTTATCTCTGAAATAACCATGCCTGTTAATATTTTGCTTGGTGCAAATTTGTGTTCACTTGTAAGTATTTTCATGCTATTATTTAATTTTTCTACTGCTGCAAAATTATATATTTTTGTGGAATTCGTCAAAATTAGTTAACAATTGATCGATCAACTTTCTGTCCATTTGTCTTCATGGTGCATAAAGCTTGAATTCATAGTCCCCGTTGGAAATATACTGCGACCATTGCATTTCTCTCAAACATTATTTGTACAAAGCACACATCACATGGTTTGTACATAGTACTAGTTTTGATGTGTTTAACTTAAGTCACTGCATCATTACCATTATCATCATCAATATGACAAAAGGCCTATATTGTTTATGGTATATCTGGTGCAGGTTGGTGACTGCTTGACTGAGAGTGAGTGCATTTGACCAAATTCAAGATGGGAGAAGTAATTAATTATTCATTCTGTACATAGTGGATGTATATGGAGTGAGTGTGAACAAGTGTAGTCACTCAAATTTGGCCTATTATGTGGGTGATAATATATTCCGTGTTTTATCGTGTCAAAAGGTACTTCATGAATGCTGCACATATCCATATATGGGCTGAAATCGAGGATAATGATCCGTCAGTTCTCTCATATCTGGTGATGCCTGTAGGCCTGTAATTATTTGGTAGTCATGATTGGTTGTATATATTGTTTCAGAATACTGATTTATCCATTATGTCCACATTCAACACCAAGAGACATGACTTGTGCGAATGTGTGTTCGAATTGTTTCGAGTATATTGTTTGCATCAAGATGTCACTATGTGAATTACAGTTGGTATTCATTCAATCACCTGTTATCTGCCATGTACACATTCTGTTACATTGCAGGAATAAATATGAAAAATGTAAGATATATTGCTTGTTTTGTTTTCTTTATCATTTAATAGTGTAAAACAATTTGCTTTTATTCTACTGCTTTGGTTTATTTAAAAAAACAAATAATTGTGGTTTATAACCGCTTTCAAGATTCTTTCACTTTATCCTGCTTATGTAGCGCTGAATGTTGCAGTAAACCTGCGAGCACTGGCTGGTACAGACCAATGATGCACACAGTACAGACAGCTATCATATCTTGTCAGCATCACAAATTCGGGCTCATGGATGATTCTTGTATAACTCTGTTAAGCTACCAGATCCGCAGGGCTATCATACAGAAATATATTATACAGTAGACCTCGGATAAACCGGACCTCGGAACCAGACCTCGCATATAACGGACTGAATCTGAAGTCCCGTCCAACGCTAATTGCGGCATATGCGTATAACGGACAGAAATAGCCGGTCCCATTGAGTCCGTTATAAGCGAGGTCTACTGCTCCGTTCAGCAAGGAAACATATCAGTGATTTATCGATGAAAACACATTGAGTTATGAAATAAATATATAAAAATCATAAAATTTACAAATACTTTATTTCAAAAATCTTTACATCACTTAATGAGGTTTATGGGTTATCTTGATTAATCCAAATCAACATCATCTAAAAATAAGATATAAACAGCTATAGGAATATCAACAGCTAAAAAGGGAGTAATATACCGTAGATAGCAACATTTTTATACAGTGCTTGGAAAAATGAAGCTTGACTAAAGCCCTGTCATAACAGCTATCCTCAGAGATTGCCTTATAAAGGCACACAGCAAAGACCACGTACACTTATGTACACCAAGAGTATACCATAGGCAGATACACAATAGTGTGGCCATTTATTCAGTTATATATTCACATGAAAACTACCCTCTAGAATTTGTATCAAGATGGTTTTAAGAATCGTTGTGCCACGTGCATACTAGTATAAGCATAAGCCACTGATGTTTCTAAGGTGAAAGATTTCACTTCCAAAATGGCTGCAGTTTGGATAAGTAGGATCGTCCATCAACAATCACCTAATAAAAAGCATTAAATTCTTAACCTCTGTATACAATCTTCACACATAAGTAAACACAGGTACCAAAAGGTAGCTTCATCGTATATGGAACATATCCCTGTTGAGCAATTTTCACTAGTATCTATCAGGGGTGAGAGGAGAGATGTGCTCAGGAAATATTTACAAATCTTGATGCTTGTAATGTTAATAGGAAAACAAATCTGTATCTGTGTACTCATACATCCAACGTATGGATACATTACCAAATTGATTTGAATTATCAAGACGTGTTATGTTGCACTAAAATACTTTGACCAATACTGTATTGAGAAACAAATAAAAAATAACAAATAACCCGATCCTTATGTGTTTGAAGGAGGTCTAGGTAGCGCTGCAAGTCTAGGTGACTGTCAATAGATGTCATACCAACATGTGAATCAATGAAAACCAACACCAACTGACAAGTACCAGAACAATTAAGATATATCCAACGCAAACTCCAGCCAAGTGGCTTATAAACATCATAAAGAACTTCCAACATGCTTCCAATCAGTAATACAAATAATATATGCAGATCTATATGTATGCAGTTTCAAGATGTATATGACATGTTTTTAAATATTATGACAGATTAATAATATTTTCAGTCAGATCTACATGTTGAAGAGCATCATCAAAAACATCCACAATACAAATACACACCAATACCTTGTAAATAACATAATTTGGACATTTCTATTTCTAGGATCAAATAGGATGGCAAAAGGTCCAAATAATTGGATCCTATGGTTATTCAAATATCAAACCCTTCTATACTTGCTGGATAGATCTAGAACATAGGACAAGTTCCAAGCAAGACATGTTCTACCGTGAGCTATACCTTCACCTCTGGTGTTGGTTTCAAATATGAAAATGTTACCAAGCAGAATTCTACGGGAGGCTGGCACTGGAAAAACACAAAGTTCCAAGACACCATTCATGCCAATCTCAGTATAAAATACAAAAACATCATCAGAGCGGAGCCTGGTGAAAACAGGCTGAATATTATTGCAAAATAGTATTTCATTGAATAACATTATCATACACTAATAATAACGGAACACAACAAAATTGGGTACGTTCACAAACATGGCCTGTCGTAGGTTAGAATGGCATCAACATGCATGCATAAACCAATTCACTCCAGGGGCGCGTTCAAAGACACAAGCGCTGAGTAAGCCGCTTAGTTAAACTGGTTCCCTGTTCCATGTACGGTCCATGCGACTCGTGAGACAGTGGCTAGTTTGGTAAGCCGCTTGCAACCCGCTTGCGTGTTTGAACGACCCTCTGTTGTTTAAGTAATGGATTTGATCACATTCCATATTTGGTGTTCTTGGGGCATAAAGTCCTACCTTTTGACAATGGGAATCTAAATCGGCAAAATATCGACTTGTTATAAGAATGGTCCTAGACTGTGCACAGTGTAGCACTGCTAATTCAAAACACCAGGCAATACTGAATAGCCTTTACTATTCCTAAAGATAGCCTTTACCTTTCTTAAAGATAGCCACGACAAACTATTCAAAATCAGCTTCAAATATTATTTTTTAAAGTTTTTAATTCTATAAATGATGAACAACTTCAATGTTAATTTTGAGAAGTGAGTGAGTGAATATAGGAGTTTAACGTCGCTACGGGAATCTTTCACCCATTTGCGACAAGACGTTTTGAAAAGAAATAAATGTGTACATTGATGTTGTGGGATGTTGACAGACAAACTGCATATGCAATTCAGGTCAACTGGGCTGGAAATGCTACTTTCTACACAACTAATGGTCAGAAATTACTAGTGTAAATACAGGAATGGCAAGGAATATGTGGTTTATATAGTACAGTTAGTGTGTTAATGAGAATGTAGTATTAAAAAAATACCTATACATTCACGCACTGGCAGAATAAATGAAAGAAACAAACACAACATAAATCCAAGGTAAAATACCCAAAATAAATATTTTACCGAAAATACCGGATGCCCATAGCAATATACTTTGCCAATATTTCAAGTTGAAAATACACAGAGGCTTTCTCATAATTTTTTTTTACAAAATCCTGTCCTGTTAAGAAAGAGAGAGAGAAAAAAAAGAGAATAAAATAACATTGCCCTTGATACTGATTGAGCCTACAAAAATATAGAATATCCACAAGCTTGTGACAATGTAGCTTATGAGTGGCCCTGAATGTGTATACATAGCTGCCTTAGACTACAAAATGAGATAAAAATACTGAAATGAGCATGTAGCAATTAGCTGGCCAGTCTTCTTAACCCTCTCCCTGCTGGATTAGGTATGCACACTGAACTTCATGGCATCTCTGGTTGGCGTCAGCATGGAGAGAGTTAATGTATTTATGCATCTATGACTAGAAATATGTCAAATATATTTTTAAAGACAATTTTGACTAGCTATATATATGATGGATACTAAGTACTATAAGCAGTTTCAGTTAGCAACCATCTGGTTGAATTGTACCATGTCACATTGACCTAGATATCGTTCCATCTCTGCACCTACCACACTATAGAAGTCAAGTGATCTGCCCAAACCAAGACCCAACAAGCTACAAGCAAATATCATATCAGGAAACAAACCTAATGATTGAAAAATAATTGGATGTTATAAGTTTATCACTGCTACAATTATGATATTATTATGTCATTGAAAGGATCTTAGAACACTGCATGAATTCAATATGATATTATCAATTAGGCGTATGTCGATTGGACCAATCTTCTGAGCAGGGCAGTTAGATATGACAATGGCAGTTAGAATGCAATAAAAGGGAGGTAATTTAGAAATGAATTATTCCTCTTGAATTGTCTAGGATGTGTCTATTAGTTACCCATTCTCAGGGGAAGAAGTGAAGGAAAAAGGAAACACAGAAAAATACACCACATTTTCATAATAGCACCATTCTAAATTACAAACTAAACTAAAGTGGGTACATACTTAGCATCCCAACATTTGCTTGCAACTTGTTCTAACTTTTTCACCTATCTGGATATTGTTGCATTTTTCTAAAAGAAACAACCCACCCCATGGCATCATGGACACTCTACGTTGGCAAATAGTGCATGTCCAATCTATCTATAGATCATAACCAGGATAGGTCAGGTTTATTATGGTGTACAACATACAGTGGTGTCAAAACCGTGTGTCAAACGCAAATAAACACTAGTATTGGTGTGGCTCATGCATCTACATCTCAAACACAGTCAGAGTTTACTACTGCAAGAACAGTAGCCCCAGTGATGGCCTTCCAGATACGGTCTAGGCAAGCGAGATACACAAACATCTGTAGTAGGTACATACAGGCCAGGGCCAACATAAAGAGAAAGTCTGAAGTGCATAGCAAGGTTGTTACAGGTATTTGTCAGCCACTGACATCATACTTCTTAAAAGTTTGGCCGATTTGCAGATCAGACGACGAGCAGATGCTGCGATGATCTTCAACTGTGCTTAACCCTCCAACTGTGCGTGATTAACCCTCCGAGTGGATGGTTAACCCTCGGACTGCATGGTTAACCCTCGGCAACGCCGTGAACAGACAACTCGACAGACAGGACCTAGAACAAGCTCACATTCTCCTCCCTCACACAAAATGACACGAGGGGGGGTCCGCATACGACTAACACCTCCTCCTCCCCTCCAGAGTTATGGCCCTTGGCTGTCTAACTCTTGGGTGGGCTGGACGATAGCATGGAGCCCGACTTGGGGGGTGAGGTGCCGAACCTGGGCGGACTCATTGAGTAGATGCCACGTGGTTGGTCAGCCTCCTCCATAGACATGCTCCTGGAGCGACCGGGCGGGGGTGCGATGTCGAATGACCCTGACCTCTGACCTCTCATCATAGGGACACCGCCAGCTGGAGAAAAGGGAGACAATTGTATGTGGTAAAAGCTACAGACCATGCACCAGTTGTGTTTTAAGAAGGGGTAAAAAATAATAGTAATTTCGATGGTTTCAGTATTGATAGAAATATATCTCTGGATCTAACAAAATGCAAGACATTCTCTGAAATGTTTGATGTTAACACTGAACAATGTCAAAGATGTCAAATGCAACTTACCAACTCCCAAACCTTGCAGGAAATATAGAAAGCACTCGGCAAACTTGGCTGGCTGTAAAAGGAAAGAATATTTTAACAATAGAACATACACTTTTTACTGAGGACATTGATCGTTCACTACATTCACTACAGATTCAGATAGTATACTGTTATCATCACTATTCTAGCAGAGGGGTAAATATACATACTGCTCTAAGGGAGATAATTAAACATTGCTTCATCTCGACTAAGGGAGATAATTAATTATTGCTTCTTCTCTAAGGAAGGTAATTAATCATTTCTAACTCTTAAACCCAGCCTATATTATAAGGGAGGCTTATAATTAATCTAGTAGGGCGAATGTCAAGGGCGGTAACTAGCTATTCCTTCCTCTCTAAGGGAGGTAACTTACTCTCTCCTCCAGGACATTCGCCACACCATCCACTTCCAGCATCTCGGTGTTCTTCTTGTCGATCTGGTGGGACATCTTCTCAAACAGTATGTGCACTGCTCCGTTAGCAGAGGCCTTGGTGCCAGTCACCATCAGGATTGGGCATCTGTGAACACCAACAGCAGAGGCCTATAGTGACTGCTACTCCATGACTGCCACTGTAGCTCACTTGGTACATTGATACTGTAGCTCATTTGGTACACTGACAAATGTGATCATCCTGTGTAATTTTACTAGGCCCCGAGATTACAAAACCTTTTGAGTACGATTTCAAGCTGAAATTTTATATGGTAATTTGAGAACAAACCTTTGAGTTGAGCATGGAATCGTACTCAGAAAGGTTTCATAATCTCGGGGCCAGGTTTACTGGCGATTTTAAAGTTCAGGCCCCGAGATTATAAAACATTTTGACTACTAAATAAAATTTTATATGGGGATTTGTGAATAAAACTGCAACAGAAAGTAGTTTGTGATCAATTTTAAGGGGCTCCATCATCCCCTAAATTTGACTGGATATATGGTTACCAGGGAGTAGATATACAGTGCTCCCTCGATATAATGCTCTTCGATGCACCGCGGATTTCGGATACAACGCAGGGTCCAACGTGGACCCCATTTTTAAAAAAATAAAAAATAAAATAAAATCTTTTTTTTTCTCTCCAATTATATTCGTTGATATAACGCGGGTATTATAACGCGGGTGGCATGTCATGGACCCCAAATTCAGCGTTATATCAAGGGAGCACTGTACTAAAAGAATTGTGTCATCTCAAAGGGTGTATTGATGTACATGTACAAACCAATGCTTTTGTCATTAATTGTAAAACACTGAGAACAAATATATTTTTACTTACTTGATCTTTCCAATATGTTCTGAAATGTTGGAACGTCTGAAAAAAGAAGAGATTATTGATAATAAGAGTAAAATATCATGTATTGTAATGCAACTGAGTGAGTGATTACGCAGGAATCTTTCACCCATTTGCGACGATGCAATGCAACTTTTTTTTAAATGCTAAATACTGCTGAACTAGCTATTCGGAACCTGTTTGCTTAAATTATATTATAGATTGTATTATTATTAATACATCATCTTCTATCGAGTGTAAACAGTATAATTTTTTTAAATGACAAAGTAATGATAACAATATTCAAAAATAAGATAAATTTCACAATACAAATCACAAGCCTGGGGTGCATTCAATCAGCACAATGGCTGAGTAAGCCGCTTAGCTAAACTGGTTCCCTGTCCCATACACGGTTCATACAATTCTTGAGACAGTGGCTAGTTTAGTAAGCCGCTCACAAGTCATTGTCACTTTGAACACACCCCTGATCAAGTGAGAACCTATAGCTTACTTCATGAAAGCCTGGACAAATCGCTTCAAGTTCCTGGGGTTGATCTTAGAGCGAAGAGATTCTTGGAATGACTCGATCACCTTTTCCAGCTGTTCCTTATTCTCAGCTTTCTCAAACTGAAACACACGAAAACAGCCACTGGTGCCTCAGGCAACACACAAAAGTACATCCTTAATTCATCGTCCGAGTCCAACTTCATGTCTTCAGAAAAAAGAAAAAAATCTGATTCACTCATTGCCTCATATTACAATAATGTCCATAACTGCTTATAGTACAATGTTAAGCTAAGCATATATACGACAGTCAGCATGTAGTACAGCTACCAGTATACAGTACAGCCAATGCGAGGGATACTAGTAGATCATGTCTACATACTGCCATCTCGAGTAAACCACTCTGTACCACTTACAAATGTGCATATAACTGTGACATAGGTGCATCTCATGCAGGTATACATTAAAGTGGCCATGCTGACAAAAAAATTGAACTCTTAACAAATTTCAAATATGGACCTAGAGTTTATTATAAGTTATGTTTGTGTTATATTTTAAAATGTATTTCTTAATTAACGTCACTGCGGGGATATTTCACCCATGTGCAATGTTTGAGAAGACTTACCTGTACACTAACGCTACTTGTATTCTATATGTCTAATCCCTAAATAACTGTGAGCAGTATCTATAGTAATAGTATATATGTGCATTACTACAGTCATGCTAAACAATTAACATGATGAGCATCGGTAAATTCTACAGTAGAATTAATTTTGGGGTACCGGTAATGCTTTTTCACCATAATATTATTGTAATCTGTAATATTGGGAATTTGAGAACAATTCTGACACTTTTTTATATCATATGAACCCCACAAGTTATTGTTGGTATAAGCAACCAAGGATGATACTGTGAGTATACAGTACATGGTTGCATGTGATTACTCCCACTCTATGGAACTGTTCTACACACCATGGGCTGGGAATACAACCAGAACCCAAATAATAATAATAATAATAATAATAATAATAGTAATTCGCTGCACTATCCTGCCTCCCTTAAAATATGGATGTTTGTCAATATTGATATTAAAATCTGCACCACCAAAAAGCATACTACATATCATGTAAATGTACCGATAAAGATATTATCTTAAAAAGTGTGAAAATGCTATAACTTATTAATCAGGATAGAATATTTTCATTTTCCCCCCGTAATAATCATTGTAAAGAAAAGTATATGAAAACTGGACAAAGAACAAGGGTAGAAAATACGGCAAACCACTCATGGAATACAATGAATCATGCTACGGAACTACTTTTGTATTACTTCTAATCTGATAATTAAGATAATCTTAACACTGAATTTAGAACACCCATTAAAATATATAATCTACTAGTATAGATGGCTATGATGGATAGAAATGTGCATATTCTATCATAGTAGTGGAAACAATCATGCTAAAAGGGTGTTCTTTTCATTAAATTTATTGTTTTTATTGCATTATTTTAATTATGCATATGCATACAATTATCTATAGAGGCTAATATATGTATTTTTACAGCAAGAAGGAAAGTAATATGATATTCTTTATATTACTTCACTCTTAATTCCTTGACAGAATTTTATATCTATAGTATATTGAAATAAAATTATATTATAAATGAATGCTAAACATACATTGGTAGAGGAAACATAATAATTGATATCGCAGAACATGTAATTAACAAACTATTTTTATTACAAATAAACCAATCTTTGCAGCCTAAGTGTAAAATTGTAATATAATGCTTTTCATACAACTTACACAATATCAATAACTTTTAGTTACTAGCTAATAATAGCTATATAATTGTATTTTTCAAATATCAATACATAGCAATAAATATAGAATATGGTACTAGTATTAGCTATTGTTAGAAGTATCAGTAAAATCACCACCAATTCTCTAAAGTATGTAAATACTCAAGGTCAGTAAGTTACAGTTATTTCATTTATATAATTCAGTTGTTATATTAATGTTAGTAAGTTTGTTATGGTTAGTAAAACTTAGTAGTACAATATTTCTTAATACAAGCTGTTAGTTAATATATTTGTTGCACAAGTGCGCACAACCAGTAAGTTTATATGTAGAACTGTTCCTGGTATTAGAATATTACCACTTGCCACCAATTAGCCCATAGTATGAACTATTTTCACTAGGTAATACAATTGTAAAATCTGGATAAATGTGTTCTATATTACAACTGTCCAGCAAAGTGTTCAAAACTTGACTGTCTCGATCACTAACAAGAATTAAATTTTGGGATGTGTTTTTCCACGTATTTATTACAAATATAATTTTTTTTATTGCATGCTGCAACATTTTCTTTCTAAAATCTTTTAATAAATAAAATAATGGTAAAATGCTGGTTAAAAACTCCTTTCTATGGAATTAGGAAAAAGACTAAACCTCTATAAGGCTGTCTATAAACTATAGAAAGGATTACAAAGATGTGGTACTAATCTCGGTGTGTATATAAATACACACAAACTAAATATCAAGACAGTCTGAACACTTTGCTAATCGACAACAACTGTGAGAGATATTTTCAAAAAAATTCAAAAACATAGTGTTACCTCCTCAGTTGTCTAAAACCACAAAAGAAAACATGAAAACAATATGTGAATATCAGCAGAAAGACTCAAGAAAAATGGTGAAACTGTGAAATACTTCATTTTCTGCTTCTTGACAATTTATGTCAATATGTTGTACATTTTCTGAATGCAAATGTGCATGAGAAATCTAATTGGATTTAAATTTGTATGTATTGTCTAGAGCTCCGTGAACATAATGAGAACAACCAGTATTGTTAGATTTCTACATTATGACCAGGGATAGACAAACAATAAGAAAATGTAGTATCTTTTTGCTTTTTCCACTCCTTACATGACTCACCTATATTGCCAACACATTACAAATGACACTCTGGCATGCAATGATACATATGTAATAATTAATACAAAGTATTTACACATTCAGCTCACACACACTTATTGAGATGGATGCATATTGAACAATGAATAACAAACTTTGCCAGCTGAAACATAATGCAACTGAGAAAACTAAAACAAAATCTATAACAAAAACTAAACAAAATGCAAATTTAGGCTGTAAATAAAATCCTAGTTGTTAGTATAAATGCAAAAAAACAAACAACATATATCTAAATAATAAGTAACAATATGTTAAACATCTTGTTTGAATTTATTCAGTATCAATAAATAACCTAAAAGTGAAATTAATGAAAATAATCTAACTTCATAATTAAGATTTTGAGAAAGTTTATTTTATTAATTATTTTATGGATATTTTTCACCAAAGATTGCGTAAAAGTAGCAAAATAATTCTTTTTTTTCAGATATTCCAAATTACCAATTTCACATGAAGGAATTTGTCCTTTAAAAGGAATAGAATATCAAATAATCTGCAAAACATTACTCCTAAAAAGGTTGTATTAACAACTTTACAGTTAAGTGCTTTCCAATATCAGAAAACATTTTGTAGAACTTGAAACAAACCGAACAAAACTATATAAACTTAACAAAAACATGTCTATTACTTCATTGTTTCTCTTCTGAAAACAACAATTGCGACAATAGCAATTACACATAGCACAAACATTCTCACTCCACCAAGTCTACAGAGGGACAACTTTCAACAACATGGACAAATCTCGGGTAATCCTAGAAAGTCCTGAGTGACAGGGCACCTACTACTTCAGAAGTGTCGTGAACGAAACGGTGTAGTTCACAGTGAGTGAGTGAATATGGAGTTTTAACGTCGCTGCGAGTATCTTTCACCCATTTGCGACGAGTGTAGTTCAGAGGTACCGTTAACTCTAGTCCGATAAGCTCTGACCGTCATAGTACAGCTTGAGGCTGTCATGACGGCAGAGGGTAGCCTCCATCAAAACCAAGGGACGCGCGGTTTGCCGAGTGCGCTAGCGGTGTAGCTGAAAAATATGGCATGCATTCGCGCACAAGTTGGTATCGTTTAATAGAGTGTACATTTATCTATCTAAAATGCACTTACTTCTAACATTTTTACGTAGGATAAAGACGGATTGGACTCCAGAAGATGACATAGTATCAACAAACTGATCAACTGTCAGTTGATACCACATCGTCTTCTGGAGTCCAATCCGTCTTTATCCTATGTTAAAAGATTAGAGGTAAGTGCATTTTAGATAAATAAATGGACACTATAAAATGGTACCAAATTACCAACATGTACACGAATGTATGCCATATCTTTTAGCTACACCGCTGGCACACTCGGCAAATGTTTTTGCACCTCGGTTTTGATGGAGGTTGTCCACTGACATCAAGACAGCCTCAAGCTGTACTATGATGTCAGATGTCAGAGCAATGCTGTAGTTTATGACTACGGTTAAGAGTTACCAGGTACGGTGAAGATAAGCCCAAATGCACACAGCAAGTAAAAAAAAATGTGTTTAGCTAAAAAAAAAAAAAAATGTGTTTTGGGTGATTTTGTTTGCCGATTGTACTGACTGTTTAGGACATGTATGATCACCAGCTCTTTACGCTTACCGAAACACGAAACATGTTTCTTGTTTAGCTAAATAATTTTCTATGCCATACGTGTTGGGCTTAGAGTTCTAAGTCCTCTTCCACAGAACGGTCGTAGTAGCTACGAGAGTCGTAATTCCTTTATGTTAGCATAGAGTTACGACCCCTGTAGGGCTACGATCGTTCAGGGCTCTCCTGTGGGAAACAATAGACTTATCGTATTCAAGTTTTATCAAGGGAAATCACTGTTGAAAAATGTAATAATTTGAGGGAAAATACCTGTATTCCTGGGGTAATATCTGTTGAGCTTGCTACTACAGTCACACCCACACATTCACACATACTCCTGAGCACACCCTACAACACATCCTACCATACTTACACACACACACACATAAAAACACACACACACATGCATGCACATACACACCATCACTCTTTTCTCTCTCTCTCTCTCTCTCTCTCTCACACACACACACACACACACACACACACACACACACACACACACACACACA
>JAUTBZ010197754.1:0-21577 GCA_032361785.1 Lepetodrilus galriftensis | reverse complement strand
CGTCTGAACAGCTCAGTAGTTAAGCCTGCAAACGACGTCAGAAGCTAACTGCTATATGACGTTAGGTAGCTATACGTAAAAACAGGTGTAGTAGGTAAAGGGTTAATAACCAGATTTACTATTTATTTTAATTTAATTTTCGTTTTCAATTTTAATTTAAACTTTATAAAACATTTCCCTCAATTTCAATTTCTTAATTTAATTTTTTCAATTTTAATTTCAATTTCAATTTTTTTAATAAAATTATTCGTTCTCCCAATGCACTACCACCCGCCCTGGTCATGTTCAAATCAGGATCACTGCTACGCACAACTCCCTGAACAGGGTCAGATTCAAGGTATTCCGCCTACCTGTCCCCAGCCGTCGCCTTCCTTGGTCTGTAGACTTCCCGAGATGAAGATGTTAAACAGGTGATGCAGTCCTCCTTTAGCTATGAACTGAAAAACAAACAAAGCCCCATGAATGAAATAATAATAAAAGATATGTAGTTAGTGTTTAGAGCCGCTTTCAAGAATAGTTAGCGAAGCAGTAGTTTGTAAGATGATGAGGATGTGGTAGTATGTGGGAGGATATGGCTACAGACCTGAGAGCTCCAGATGTCCTCTGCAGTATCCCCAGTGTCCACGTCACCTGCAGAGTAGGCGTCGCCACCCCCAGGCCGCATCTGTCACACACACATACAGCTTGTGTTAGAAAATACCACAAATATAGTAGTTAATATATTCTGGTACAGATATTTTGATAGTATCCCACATATTGATTTTCATAGTTCCCCAAATGCCACTATTTTACATGTATTTTTCAAATGTCATCATTAACACTCTCCCTGCTGGATTAGACATCTACACTGCTCTTTAGGGCATCTCTAGTTGCCTCCAGCAAGGCGAGAGTCCATTTAGATTTTGATTCATGCTTATTTTTTTCATATTTTAAATTTTTATTAAATTTCAATTTCAATTTCAGATTTAGATTTAGATATTAACTTTAACAGCAACTTTAATCTTAGCCATTTGTTGTTAAATGCATGATCAGTACACGAACCAGTGATTTCCTTCTGGGTTTGAGGCTGTGAGAGAGTGCCTCAACAATCTGGAGTGAGTAGTAGAGTTTATGTGGACTTGACGGGGGGAGCAGGTCGTTCCATTCCACCTTGAGGGACCCATCACCATTTTCACCAGACTGAAAAATGAATATCCATTACATATCGTCCTTATGCCAAGTTTTATGGTTTTAAATCATTAATACATTCTCTATTTTGTAACTATTTAGATATTATTGTTGTCATATGCTATTGACCGTTTCACGGAGGTAGTGGATATTGTAAAAACCAACCATCTCCATAATGATGCTCTTGAATCCCTTCACGTGATTCGGACTGGTCGGGAGAATCATCAACAGCTCCCACACGTTACGCGACAACCTCCGCGATTCTGCCACAAGACCAGCGCGGTCGTGGTCTTCCTAAAAAACAAACAAAAAACCATGTTTGGTTCCTAAATGTGAAAATAAGATGCACTTCTCCCAAGGAAATCGAAAGGTGTATTTACGGTGCTTGTCTTCCTCCCCTCTCAAATGAAACATGAAAATCCCTATAATCCTATGAAACGTAATCCTGAAATCAAGCTAGATGAGACCAACCATAAACAAACAGGTTAATAAACCCACATAATCCTGCAATATTAACTTTAAATCAAAGTAAAGAAGAGAACTCTAAGTGAGGAAATCGACGTTACCATTTCAGCTAAGTGGACATCCAGGTCTCCCAGTCTCTGCAGCAGCATGAACAGATTATCAAAGTGAGGCTCCTGGAGCAGGAGCATCATGGGAAGCCTGTCACGTGACGGCGAGGGAAGACTGGACGACGGCAGCGAGCCGTCCAACTTCCGCGGCTGTCGACTGGCGCCCACAGACACGAACACCAGCTGAAAGTGGACAGGGAAGTAGTTTGTAAACACATAGGGGCTGTTCTGTTCACTCGCCAGGACAACCCTGGACATCCTGGACATGAATGGAATCTGGGACAGGTGTCTCCTGGACATGTCCAATGTGTCCACGCTCAACAGGTAGTGTAGCCCATTTAGCAGCAAATTCATGACATCACAAACACAATCTACAACAGTGTTGGCGTCGGCCGTATTGAATGCAATACTTCCTGTGAATGGACTGTACATGCTGTTCCATTCATGGTATGGGTTGTCCATCCAGAATTTGTGTCCTGGACTGTGAATGGAACACCACCATAGCTTTTCCCATCTTTTCCCATTTGCTATCAAGATTAGGATTAGGTTTGTATTCCGAGGTCCTCAAAAGTATGATCCACTCAGGCAATTCATAAACGCAGTGACTCGTTTGGCTGTCTTGTGAGGGAATTTTTGAGGTAATTCACAAAAACTTCCTTTCTTTTCAAAAAAAATGATTTGATGCCGGGCCCCCGGGACGGGATTTGAACCTGGACCCTTTGGCTCCGAAGTCCAACGTTCTACCACTGCGCTACATCCCACCCCATCAATACGTAACCCCCAGCCACCCACCTGCATATTCTTGAACTGCATCTCCCCGAGCGTCTTCTCGTCCATGTCCACGGTCAACTCCTGGCCCTGAGTGATCATCCTGATGGGTCCGTCGCCCAGCATGGCGCCCAGGATTGGCGACAGCACCCCGTGGGCGCCCTCGGCCTGCTGCCGCTGTAGCTGTTGCTGACGCTGAAGTGCCTCCCACCAGTGAGCCACCTCGGCGCGGAGCTCTGCCACCAGGTCTGTGGTCACCATCTCCAGCTGGTTCTGAATGATGACAATGATGACGATGATAATAATGATAATGACAATGATGATAATGATAAAAAGGAAGTAGCATAGTAGAAGGTCGGCGCATGCGCAGGAGAAGAGGGTCAGAGGGCAAGGGCAGCCAAATATCAAGTTTTAAGTTTTGAATGAAATATGGGGATTCCCCTTATCAATCTCTCTCCAAATTCGAGAATATTGCACAATGTGATTTATACTAACGAAAAGAGGAGATAACCAAAATCTCCTATAAATATTGTGTATATGTAGACTGCACCAAATCTACATTTGAAAGTGTGCCAATTATACTAGTCGAGCCCCGATAGTCCGACCTTCGATAATCCGATTACCTCTGTATCCGATCGGTTTTTACTTATAACCAAAGCTTTTACTAAATTATCTGCCCAGATAGTTTGCGTACCTTCTCAGTCATGCCGGCCGGTTGCAGGAGGATGCAGATGGTGGTGGAGTTCTTCTCCATGCGGTGCTGCTGGTGGCTGGTGATGCCCTTGAAGTGGATCTGCCAGTTGCGCAGGTGGTACGCGTAGCGCCGCCTGAACGCCTCCAGGTGGTTCTTCAGCAGCGTCAGCCCCTGCTGTATGATCTGGAAGCTCCCATCTGGATCCTGTACCAAGGGAAGAGGAGTCAGTGAGTGATTTAAGCGATTTTATTGTTTAATATTGCTGCGAGAATATTCACCCATATGCGATGAATAATAATTCATAATAAAAGTTGTTTTAAAATGAAAAATAAATAGCATGAAACACATGCCAAAAAAAGTGGAAGAGCTTCCCCGGTTGAAAGAATATTTTTTCTTTCTTTCTTTTTATTATTTATTCATTCATTCATTCCTTAAACCTGCAAGCACCGGCTAGTACTGACAAACCAAGGATGATATCTGCATCACCACTCTACAGACTGTGCATCCTATCAATATTGCATCAGAAAGGTGACTTTTGCGAGCACTGATGTTCCCAGGTGGTTTTTTAACCTGGATCATTTAAAAGTTGTTTTAAAATGAAAAAGAAAAAGCATGAAAAACATCCCCCCAAAACACGTCAGTTCACAGCCCACCTTCTTGATGTTCTCCAGAGCGGCCACCAGACTGGCCATGCACCGCTGTACAAACTCCTCCTCCTTCTCCAGCTGGCCGTTGCCGAAGCCGATGTAGTAGCTGTTGAGGTACTGGATGGCCGTCATGCTCACCTCCTTGTTGGCCGCCCGCAGTGCGATGCTCCACAACTGGTCCATGCCGCACACCTGTGCACAAACACGACGGTAAGATTTATGTTTTGATTTAACTCTCTCCATGCTGAAGGCAACCTGAAGAGTTGTGTCTGTGCCCATTCCAACAGGGAGAGGGTGAAACATAATTTATTCATCAGGATAAGAATTTTAAAATATAATTGTGTGTATCATCGTACCTGATCCTCGGACAGAGGACAGTCCAGAGATGCGTTGGCCACTCGTGCCAGCTGGGACAGACTCTGGAAGAGGTTCAGTCCGATTGCACTCATCGTCTCGGGCTTCAGCTGTGGCATCTGAAATCAACGTAAAAAACAATCAATATAGATCTGTCGGATATGCATTTACACATTCTTTGCAGCTAAGTATAGCAAGTCTGGCCCAGAGGTAATTTCATACTCAACTCAGTTTGTTTACAAATACACATAGAAAATTTGAGTTGAGAATGAAATCAAACTCAAAAATGTTTTATAGCCTAGGGGCCCAGATTTCTTTGCTAGGCCAGGTCTGAATAAAATGGAATATTATATTTTACCTTCTCAAGGAAGATGTGTTTGAAGGTCTCTAGCCCCAGGGCGTGGTGGTCTTTGCTCTTGGCCTGGGTGAGGAACCACTTGAGACAGTCGTCGGTACACTCCGGGTCCGTTGCTAGGGACTCCCACAGCTCGTCTACCTGAGGCTGGTTCAACCCTGAGGGGGACAAACATGTCCATACGTTACAAAGTGTACATTTCACTTGAAGGGTTGCACTGTAGTCTTGGTGTGATCAGGGTGTACTTCACGCTTTTACCAGGGTTGGAAAACGTGCTCACCCGAATAATGATATAAATAACAAAACATGAAATTTCTACTCGCTTGTACTTTAACATTACGAGAAATGGATCGGGCCGCCGGGCGAGTGGGAACCATTAAAAGAAAACGTAAATCCATAGATATTACAGTGTACCCTCGATATAACAGAGACTTGGGGTGGGGTGGGGGTTCAGTGGACCAGGTGGTACTTACTGAAGCTGTCTGGGGAGCCCATGGAGGAAAACACGCAGGTGAGAAAATCTAATCTCACGCCCGTCTCATCTCGGTGAGTATACCTGAGAACAATAACAATAATTAACAATCAGTAAAATGCAAGAAAGGCAGAAAAAGGCGAGAGAGTTATTGCTTTACATTTTTGATGGCATTAAAAAGTGAGTGAGTGAATA
Source organism: Lepetodrilus galriftensis (assembly GCA_032361785.1). Taxonomy (NCBI): domain Eukaryota; kingdom Metazoa; phylum Mollusca; class Gastropoda; order Lepetellida; family Lepetodrilidae; genus Lepetodrilus; species Lepetodrilus galriftensis. The sequence goes on along the minus strand of JAUTBZ010197754.1, from coordinate 16,353 downwards.
TGTAGCATTAAAAAGAGACAAGAATGGCATTGCTAGCACCAGAGAAGCACACTTCAGTTGGACTCACAGTGAGTTGGGCCTTCTGTTTCGGTTCTCGGTGTAGTGGACGAGATCTCGGAAGACGTGGTTCATCAGTCCCAGGTTACTCTCAGACCACCTGTTGCCAGGCAACGAGAAAAACAGTCAACAATACTTACATCATAGCTCAAAGTAAAACATAAAAAGTTTAAAACATGAATTTAAAAAGAAAATTGATTTAAAAGATTTTTTTAGTTTTTGTCTAATCAAACAGATTTCAAAATTATTTGGGAGCATATATTTTACAGAAGAATTATTCTCAAGTTCACAAAAGGCCATGGAAATGATTTCACAAAGCCCTGAATATTTTCTCAACTTACATTGTGACGGCATGCGTGTCTGATCCCCCGCGGTACTGCTGGAAGGAACTGAATATCTTTGGCAACAGGCGAAGTGACACCACCACAGATCTGAAAAGTAAAGTAGCAGTCCATAATTTAAATGTAAAAACTGATGCAAAATATTTTTTTCCCCACAAGAATGAGTCACTGTTTTAAGACACAGCGCGAATCTTTCACCGAAACGTGACGGTTTTCCCACAAGAAATAAAATAAGCTTTCGAAAAAATACCATAATGTAACAACAAATGTGTAATGTAAAACTCACCTGTGGGAAGCCAGGTTATTGATGCAAGCTTCAATGAATTTGGTTTTGATTCTGCGATCGGTAGAATAGCACACCAGCTGGTGCAGAGCCTTCTCTGCTCCCAGTAACAAGCCCTCGGGTAACAGGTGCTGTAACGAGAAATTCAGGTAACACTTGCAGCTGGCTAAAACAAGAGCTTTGGGTAACAATTGTACACAGGTAACAGACAGGTTCTGGATTGAGATATTCAGATAATAATTCTACACTAGTAAAAGATATACTAAAATTGCTATTGTGGGCCAAGGATATACCAACTTGCTATTGTTGGCTGAGGATATAACAAATTCCTATTGTTGCCAAGGATATACCAAATTGTTATTGTGGGACAAGGATATACCAACTTGTTACTGTTGGCCGAGGATATATCAAATTACTATTGTGTGCCCTAGCGCTGGTCCACTGCACAGTACTTACAGCAATGTCGTCCTGAACGATGTCCCAGAGCAGCGTGTTCCCCTTCTTACACACGTCGTCAATCGTGAAGTCAGGACACGACTGCAGTCCGGTCTCACGCTGACTCGGACGATGATGTATCACAGCTAGAGCAGAAATATTTTATTGAATTACTAGTACTTTACGTCGCATGGGTTAATATTTCAGCCATATTTGGGAGAAATATTTTTAAAACTAACGAGACGTCACCAGTTTACCAATAAATTTGACATCAACATTCAAATTATTTTACGATATAAAGTCAATATTTATAGTCTAGTAAACGGATAAGTACTCTGCGTTATTATTTTCATGAAATATACATATAAAATAAAATATGTTAATTTTACATTTTCGAAAATGGCAGCAATGACATTTTTGATAAATAGATAAATAAATATTTATATAAAAAAAAATCTAAATTCAGTCTAGCAAGAGATCAAGTGAAGCGCATCATCAATACTTCAATAAGAAAATAATCTTTTTTTTAAATAATTAAAAAATGGTAACCACAACAACTCGGAGGCCATGACAACTCACATGGAGGCAGGTGGTACATGGCGGCCATGTTGGTGAGGTTGGCCATCTGGCTGGGCGTGAAGTGGGCGTGGGCGTTGATCTGGGCCAACTCCTCCTCACTAAGTCCCTCCTCCCCGTCAAAGTCGGCCATGTTCTTGTCAGACTTGGCGCTCATGTGGGAGCTGTGACAGCTGCCGTCGTCCGGACTCAAGATGTCTTCCGTGTACTCCCTGGATCAACAGTGGGAATAGTTTTCACTTACTTACAAAAAGATGTCAACTAACTGTCGCCACAGATTCAACATTATAATGCATGAATAATAACAAACTTTAAAACGTATAATGCTACAAATAACAAAAGACATGAATTCCTACTCGCCCTTAGAATACCTTTAGCATTGGGAAAAATAGCCTGTGCGAGTGTTAATTACGAACCCTGTAATGTACATTTCCATTTCTCATACAACGCATAAAACTGGTAATAAATACTTTCTCGACATGATAAATGTGTACTGTTCGACTGACCCGTGAAGTGCTTTCTGTCTATGGCTAGCATGCATCTTCTGTATGGCAGAAGAACAATCGAAGACCTCGATCTCTTGAGCAGCTTTCTCTGGGCATCCCTCGACCATCGCAGACACCTCCTTCTGAAAGCACAGGAATCGTACATTCAGTGAACACAGTCCATTGATCTAAATGGTTTTAATAATTTAATGCAAAAAGTCAAAAAATTAATAACATCCAGGGCTCAACATTTAACTTTTTGAGGCACGTGTCCCTGTGTCCTGTTGGGCATTAACTCTCTCCATGCTGGAGGCAACCGTACATGCCCTAAAGAGCAGCGTCTGTGTCTAATCCAGCAGGGAGGGGGGGTTAAACAACTCCAAATAAACTCACCAGAGAACCCGCCCCGTCAGCCACCTTCATCTTCTCCGGACTCTCCCCGACGCCCGGAACCACCTCCTTCTCAACTTCGCCGACCTTCTGCGCACCGCCATGGTCGCGGTGACTCAGCTTCCCCTGGCGCTGCTGCTGCAGCATGATCTGCGCGGCCTGCTGCAACAGCTGCTGCTGCTGCCGCTGCTGCTCCATGTGCTTCTTGTGCTTCCTCATGGCCTGCTGCTGAGCCTGGTACAGCTTGACCTTGTGGAGTACCTTCACCTGATCCTCCTCCATGTCGTCCAGCTCCGAGCTCTCCTCGCTGTCGCGCCGACACATCTGCTTCAGGTGCACCAGCTTGGCCTGCTTCAGCAGCTCCTCGTCAGAGTTCAGGAAGTCCGAGTCCTCCTCGTCGTGGCTGTGTCCGCAGCAATCGTCCGGCTCCGAGCTCTCGCCTTCCGAATCCTCCTCGTCCTCCTCCTTCTCCAGCCCCTTCACCTTCTCCATCCCCTTCACCGACTTCACCTTCCGGTGTCCCACGAATGTTTTCCCGCCTCGTTTTATCTCCACGGCGTCGTCGCTGGAGTCGGTGCATTCCACGTCGTCGCTGTCGCTGAGGTCGTCGTCGTTTATGTCGTCTTCGCCTCCTGCTCCGCGTCGCGCCAGCTTCCTCTTGAGCTTGAGCTTGTGGAGCTCGGCTACCTCCACCTCGGCTTCTACCTCCGCCTCCAGACCGCTCTCCTCGCTTTCGTTGCTGAACTCCGACCCCACACCCAGGCTGCTCTCCGACTCGTCCAGTACTTTGTGGTGATGGTGGTGCTGGCAGCAATGCTCTCTGCCCCGCAGTTCCTCCCCAGTCATGTGACCTCGCTGCAACCAATGAGAAAGCAGAACAATAGTCAGCAACAAATTTCACATAGTGGGTTATTAAAAAAAAATAAGTATAAAAATAAAATACAAATTTAAACTAAAATATAATAAAACTAAATTCAAATTATTATTTTATAAATTAGAATTAAAATTAAATTTAAATTTAAACAGCGAGACCTATGATACTGACCCTGTGTATGTGGTCACCCTCCTCGGACTCCTGCAAACTCTCACTGCTGCTGATGTTGTGTTTGCTAGATTTACCAAGTCCAGCTGGAAAAGAAAACGGCATCCTCAACAATGGTAATATTCACTGGCAGACAGATATTTGACATGTAAATACAACTTAAGCTTTCAGTCGAATAGCGTAAACTGACAATAATATTTCCCACGATTATACTTCAGATTTATTTTGGTAACTTCAGGCCTCAAAGTTAAATTTTTTTCCAAGGAGCCATTTGGCTCCTGCATAGCCAGAACCACTTAAAATAAGTCGCTAAATTGAGCCCTGGACTTCGGCACGGATTTCATTCGCAGATTTGGTGGGACACTGACCTATTTCCATTTCCTCCTCGTCCTGTCTGATGGCGGTGTACGCTGTCTGCAGGTGAGGCTGTAGATGCTGCTGCACCATGGTGCCGTGGTGGTGCGTGGTCATGTACTGGTTCCAGATGTACTTGATCAGCGCCGAGGCCAGAAACAGCGTCTGCAGACAAACCACAGGGGATCGTACAGTGGATAATAAACCACAGGGGATCGTACAGTGGATCATAAACCACAGGGCATCGTACAGTGGATAATAAACCACAGGGGATCGTACAATGGATAATAAACCACAGGGCATCGTACAGTGGATAATAAACCACAGGGCATCGTACAGTGGATAATAAACCACAGGGGATCGTACAGTGGATAATGCTAGTAGTTTTTACTGGACAGAACCCAGTGGGAAAAACAATGATCCATTCACTAGCTTGAACCCAGTCTTAAACCAGTCAATATTTGCTCATATTAACTATTACAAATAAGACGAAGATCGTGAGTGTGTGTGTATGTGTGTGTGTGTGTGTGTGTGTAGTACCATTGGCCTACTTTGGGCGGTTACGCTAGTTTAGCCCGGAAGTGTCATTGCACATATCTAGCTGTTGCTAGACAAGTTTTCGTGCTTTGTGGGCTGTCCTATAGCACGTTCGTGACGTCACTCTAGCATTGTTTTCGCACGAACTCTAACATTGCTCTAGATCCTTGAGAAACCGCCTGAAGCAAGCCCGTATCATTATCTCTGAATGTAACCCAAAGAACATAACAATTATCTTCAAGATTCTTGTTTCATTCAATCTCTTTGAGGGGTGGATTTGGAAGTTGATTTCATACCATATTGTTGGAATTCTTTTTTTTTAAATTGAGGTTTAGATCCATTTTCAAGATTTGTCCAATAATTTCACGGCTTGTCAGTTTCTGGCAGGAGGACTATCTACTATCTAGTGTTAAACTCACAGATTCTGTGAGCGCAGTGGGCTCCAGGGCGGACACCAGCTTCAGCAGATGTTGTACTGGCGGCAAGTCCAGGTTTTTGATCAGAGAACACAGAATCTCGTACACCTGCTTACTGCAGTGCTTCAGCTGAAAACAGAGAACGTTGGTAAGAATTCTCAAACATTCCATGAAACATTTGACAAAAAAGAAAATACCTTAATTATTATCTCTCAAATGGAAAAATCGCAAACAGAAAATATTTTGCTATATTACTTCTCAATTTGTGGAATAATTGCTGTATTTCAAATCAATCTTAAACTTTCTTCAAAAACTAACAGGCATATTTAGCTTTTCAGGTGATTTTTAGGTGATACAATGCTCCCTCGATATAACGCTGAAGTTGGGGTCCATGACATGCCACCCACATTATAATACCCGCGTTATATCAACAAATATAATTGGAGAAAAAAGAAAAGAAAAGAACATTATTATATATATTTTTTTTAATGGGGTCCACGTTGGACCTCGCGTATCCGAATCCGCCGTGCATCAAAGGGCGTTATATCGAGAGAGCACTGTACTAATTTAACCAGCACTGTGTATAGCATGCTTCGTGTTGAATGTCTATAGTATTCCGGGTCCTACTTACTAGAGATCATACTTATCGATGCGCAGTCAATATATGCCTTACAGCGTGGCCTCCCCAGCAGCAGCCCTCCTGCCTACAGGCCTCGTACAGCGCAACTACACGTCCGTGGCGTCCACGCCCGTCACCACCTACCAGATGTCGTCAAACCCGGCCACGTGGGGAATGCACCCTCAGTATATCGTACAACCCCAGCTGCCTCATGTAAGTTTTGATTTTTCGAGTTGAATGCTATGATAGCAAAGGGGAGATAACTCTCAAGACGAAGACCATCAAGGGAGATGACTGGCACACCAGGCTATTGTGATTGGTCCGTGTGTATGGTTGTATCATCTTGGACGTCCATTTTGTACTTTGCTTGTTACCGTTTCAATGCTTTGTTAAAGCTGATTGTCATTACACAGGTGGAAATATTGTCTAGACTGTTGACTGTTTGTGTACACATTTTACATTATCTTTTGTATTGTAATTTGAATTCTATGAATAGTTTATCATCAGCATAAATTAAACCTTTTATGCAGTTTGCGATGACAAGAGATTTAGTATCATGCATATATTATGACAAAACATATGGCTTAGTTCTAGATGATATTATAAACATGTTTTTGACAACAAGAGCTAGTTGGTCGAATTAGTCATTATTTTAAATAGGTAATTGGTCCTATCTTGAACATTTTCAGATATATTTGAGAATAATTCATTTTTCTTTTACAATATTAGAGGTCGACATTGCACCAGTAATTTCAGAATGGTAGCATTGTTCCACCTACAAATAAAGATTTATCTCGTTTGACAATGACCAATAGAAAAGTTCAGTTAACGAACTGTTTCATAAGCAGATATATTTAATATGCATACATTGTCACAAAGAATTATCACGACCATTATGAGAAGAATAAGGTCAAGGGAAAGACTCTTCATCAACTCAGCTCTGACAGGTTTGGCTGTATCGTAGAGTAATTGTGTTACAATATTAATAGCATAAACAATATATACATTTGTGATTGCTCCTAGACTAGCGGATTGGAAGTGTGACTCGTTAACGTGAAATGGACTTTGTTTTCTCCAATATCAGATGAACTCTGCATCTGTCAGCCAGCTAAACCCACACTCCTCCAGTTTCGATCCATCAGTAGGCATGACCGGAGGAGTGAGTTCTCTGATGGGCCAACTCCATATATCCAACTCCGCGGTACGCCATTTCTCCCACTCTCAGTCTAGATCGTCTAACCCATCAGCTTCAACATCCACTCTCTAACATCGCAACCTCTTCACAGGAAACATTTCGACATGCAGTAGTCCTAAGGCTGCCCTCGAACCTAAACGGTGTTCTGTTTTGCATAGAGTATCCTCCCCTTACCTTTATTTTTTGCGTGATTTGTTTCCAAGGTCTAATGTAGATGGTAGATGTTTGACCGAGACCGGGTGCATGGCTGTTGCGGTGTGGAGTTTTCTCTTCCCCTAACTTACAGCCTTCATCAAGTTCTAGCTAGGGCCTAGTAGCATGAATGCTTTTACTCTTTACTTACAACGGCCAACTTCTTCTTGTAAATAGTCGTATATCTTGACTTTCCCTTGCCAGTGTAGATTGTTTCTGACTTGGTAGAATTGAGGGGGCCACGAGCTCTCAGAAAGTACCAATTGTTTGTTGTCGTTTGTTATACTGACTCCATAATAAACCATAGATCTGTTTGTACTTTAGCATGATGTGTCTAGAAGAGAAGGATCTATGATCTGTTTCTTATTGTATAGAATTTTGTACATTTTTAGATTTGCATATGTTGTTTCGTTTTCTGTAGAAACCCTGTTGGGGACTAGGATAGATGTTTGTTTTTTATATTTCATAGACTTAGATTCATTTTGTAAATTGGGAAAGGACCACTTCAAAATATGAAAGTTTACAAAACAACAACCGTAATTGGTTTATTTTATGAAATATTCATAGAGGCTATAGTTATCTGGATATTAAAACCATTTTACAGTTTTCTTTAATCATTGGTGCTAAAAATCACTTGTTGACTTCACACAGATGGTGTGTACAATATACAGTGTATATGAAATCTGTATTGAGAATCCACTAAAGTGATACCCCAGAATATAAGAATTGATTTTGAAATGGTCCTTACCATGCCAAGGTTTTAATATATTTGAACAATTTTATCTTTTCATTGTCAGTGTTGAAGCACTTTTTAATCATCACCTTTTTTTAACCAAAGACTGACCTACAGATTTAAGGGGTCATCGTTTTTGTTCACTCTACTTGTTGTATATATACTTAGCACTTACCAGGTTAACCACGATCATTCATAACCATCTTGAATCGCACAGGATCAAAGCCAGTGTTTAGAAAACAGCATCCTTGTTGTTATGTAACCAAATGTAATTGTTTGTGGCAGGTGTGAAATTTAGCTGGATGGAGAACAAATTTCTAATTGGTATTTATTTATTTATTTATTTGAAAGCAAAACTGTAAGCAAATTTACAGTAGTTTATTTATGGTATTTTGTCATTCTATTTTGATTTAATTTAGGTATTTTACAACTTATTATTAAAGATGTAATTTGTATCAGTTTTACTATTTAAGAAATGTACGTATATTATTAAAATATAATTTCATATTCCAAACAAACGATGCAAGAATTTCATTACAAAGTATTACATTCAGTTCTAATCCTTTTTTGAGAGTTAAATAAGTTTACTTATGAATGAATGAATATATGCAAAGTTTTGTATGGTTGTATAAAGCATATAAAGTTTTTCATATCGTTGTTCACTGGATACGTTTTTTGTGAACAAGCTGAAGTAATATTTTGAAATGGCATTCAAGTATGCAACATGTACAGAAAAGACACTATTTTTCAAAATATGAAACTGTAATATAAAATGTACAAATATACCATATATTGCATTGGTTTTTTTTATTTTTAAGAATTTTGTATCCCATATTTTTTCACAAAAGATGGTGCTGTTTATTCTATAATATAGGCCTATAGAGAGGAGAGATCAGATTTAAGCCAGTACTATTTTAAAGTATATATATGAATCCCCATACCTCAGTGCTAGTAATTATTAGTGGATGTGGGACAGACATTACTTTGAAATGTTATTAAAGTACAGATGTGAACTGTATCTAGTTACCTGTGTGTAATGTTTAATAACATACCTGCTATGCATTCAGACTGGTTATATGCCCACTTCCTTGTCAAACTTGTTTTAAGAAATACACTAATAATATGGAATGTTCAATATAATATCTTGAAAAGTTTGTTATATGCAATATGAAAGTTCTATCTGGTATATACAGTTGAAATGTCAAAAAGTGATGTAAAATATATGTTCCCTGTTGTCAAGTATATTCACCTCTTGAAAGAAAACTTGTGTGATCTCATAATATATAAAGTACAACTTTTGATTCTATACACCTTCAGTATAAGTATTAGATCTAGTACATCAGAACTATGAATATTAACTTGAAATTTCAGTAGAGATATATAGGATTCAAAATCAATGCAAATACTAAATTTATATCCATATCTAAAATTGGCTGTAATGTATAACTACAGTTGCTCAAAAGTATAGTTTTCAATTAAATACTTACTATTACTATTCCTTGAAACGTGCATACTAGAACTGTCTATTTGTACAGAAAGACAGTACAGCATAACTTAGCAAGTCGTAAATCAAAGTGAATTTACAAACATTCTTCCAACTGTTTAGCACTTGGTAGTGTCCACTCCTACTCCAAATGTCGACATGTTCACACATATCATACCTACATTTATCTAACTACCTTCATCAGTAAAACCGTTTATATGTGCATTTTGTTTTAGAAGTATATTCTACCTTGTCCATGTGTATGCACTTTACAGGTAGCATATATTTGGCAAGTTTCTAGTCATTTGAAAAGATAAATGCTATTTTTTGGAGACCCTATTTCTACAAATCTATATATCTGGATTGAAGGCTGTGTTTCAGTACTAGTAAGAGTGTTATAGAGAGGATCTGGTTGTCTAGAGAGGCTATATATGCCACTCTGGCAGTACTAGCAAGAGTGTTATAGAGAGGATCTGGTTGTCTAGAGAGGCTATATTATATGCCACTCTGGCACCCTATGGCAGAGATCCACATATTTCAGGTGTTTACATGTACTGAACTTCATATGAATAGAGATTGCTTATCAACTGTTATCAGTTTAGTAGTGGTAATATATTGTTCTTAATTTTGCTGGTAAATACAGAAGTCTTGTGTAAACCAGTCTTATTATATAACTTGTTGTTTTATAGTTTTATTTAGAAGACATTTGTGATAAGTGACCTTTGTACAATGTTAATAATATCAACTGTATCAAATATTTTATTGCATAAACGTTTTAGCAATAATTCCTGTATGGCGAATGTCACCAATATCACCATGGGGTAGCATTCACAATTCAAACATAATATTTTGTCATCATTTTTTTTAGAATTTGATATTTTTCAACTTTGTTTTGAAGTTGACTTTTCTGTTTATTTCTGTGTGAAGTTTTACACTTTTTACATGCCCATAACATCAGGTTTTTGTGCTGAAAGGCATTTTGGATGTTTTTATACCATGAGATTCATAGTTATCAATATGGCCACATTTGTACATAGCCTCATGTCCATGTCTATGCCATCTTTATCAGTATGCAGACTGGAGCTCTCTCTGTGGAACTGTGTCCAAACCACCCAACAATCTTTGGATATTAATTAATGATCCTACCCTTAACCCTCTCCCTGCTGAAGGTGACTTAGGTTGCCCGGTCACATGCAGAAATAAGACACTTTGATTGTATTCCGCAGGGAGAAGGTTAATTTGTTCAGTAAACTTTAAGAAATCAACAAATTCCCCTACTGTGTTAACTGTTGATACGTTATGTCAGTAGATGTACGTAGACTTTACAATGTCCTTCATTACTATATCACATCATCAGCATTAAGGCAAACCAGTATTGTTTAGGATTTCATAGGGCATGTATATCCATATATGTATAATTAACCCTTCAAACCTTTAATGTATCAAGTTTGAAAGTGTATATTTAGACTTCATAACTATATTCAAGGTGAACTCTTTTAAGAACAGCACAATTCCCAACCACATTTCAAAATCTTCGTAACATTTATATCCGCTGAATATCCAAAGATTTGTAAGGGACCACTAATCACAGTTATCTCCTCTTTGTTTTCTATCGTTTTCCTTGAATCATAAGATTGAAACATATCACAAAATGAAATTAGAATAACTTGACAACATTTGTATGGTGTCTACGTATATATATTTTTAATACATGCCATCTGGACAAGAAGTGCTGCTAATTACTGTAGTTGTCATGGTTACTGAGAAGACAAGGAGGAAATAACAGCATACATTCCAGCTGTATCTAGAAGTGACATACTTTCATTAACCATGCTATGTTTCATTTCATATTTTGTTTTACTTTTTGCAAGTAGTACATGAGAACGCTTCTAGGTGGTTGGGTCATATAACCAAGAGCATGTAGATTTAGCTTATGTTCTGTGGGACTATTGAGAAAAAAAACACCTAAAAAACTTCTGTAGTGAATTAGATTATATATTCATGGTATTGGGAACACATATATACTTACTTTTTATATTCATTTTTCATGAGCTAACATGGCCGTCAGGCTACTTCCTGTTTAACTCTGTTTGATTGCCATTGGTGTCCTGTTTCCTCCATGACTGTTATCAATGTTCTAGTGTTGTTGGTGTGTTTGAGTGAGTGCAAGTGTGAGAGTGGACTCCTTGTCTTGTCTATCATACTGTTTGTAGTGTTCTGATGTCCACTACTGTGTGTGTACACACATCTGGTGTTTCACCTTGCACTGGGCAGAGAATAAATGAGCTAGAAATCATGTCTGTGTTTGTTTTTTGACACCTATCCGGTACTCGTAAGTGGCAATAGATGATAGGCAATGTACTGGCATATGTAGGATAGTTTGAATGCCTACAAGTCCATGTATAATCAGGCAGGATCATTGGTTCATCTACTGACACAACCAGTGTGTACATTCCTACAGAACCACATTTAAGGCAGGTGGTTTTCAGAATGTATTTAGCATTATTACAGAAAGCATTCACTAGATACATGCACAGTGGAAGTCATGCCAAATGCAGTAATTTATTATCATGGAGATTTATCATTTACGTAGTCAGCAATTAGATTTTTCTAAATTTGTTAGATTCACGCACACCATTTCAGACACGGAAATATTTTGGTTAAAGAAATTTCTGAAATAATCTTGTTGAAAATAATCAATTTAAAGTTTGATGAAATGAAATACTTCCAAAGAACTATTTTCTTTAGACATCAATACCAGGGGGTCGTTCAAACACGCAAGCGGCTTTCAAGCGCAAGCCGCTTACCAAACTAGCTACTGTCTCATGAGTCGCATGGACCGTACATGGGCCAGGGGACCAGTTTAGCTAAGCGGCTTACTCAGCGCTTGTGTCTTTGAACGTGCCCCTGGTCTCAATTGTGAAACATTTGTCTGGAATGAGACTAGGGTCTAGCGTATCCAGTCTTAGTTGATTGCATGTATAGTGGATGGTGGTCCACCATGTCATTTGATCCCTGGATGTCCAGAGTAGAAGAGGCTGCCCACTAGAGACCCGCCACTGAGACAGAGAACCATGAACTCCTGTGTAGAATACTCCAGGCTCCAGCAGCCTCCAGGGTTCAGTCAGAATGTCATAGAAATCATGTAGACTTTGTGTATGTCTTTCAAACCAAGACAGGTTTATAGAACGACAAAGTGTGGAATGAAAAAGAAGTGTTGCCGTGAGTGTATTGAAGAATCGCCATGGACAGAACAAGATCCATCGACTGGTGCCAGAGCAAGACACCAATGGGCAAGCAACACCATATAGCCACCCACATATATATTTATATATACTTATATATATTATACTCTGTGCATGACTTTCATATACACATCTTGATTTAGCCTGCATGATGTTGTCTGTTGAGTGCTTATACTAACAATTATATCTGTATCACACACATATATATATATATCTATATATTATATTTTTTGTTTGCTCTATCTTTGGTTTTGTATTTTGTAGTTCTGCATCGTGTACCTTTTGTATTCACAATATTATATATATTATATACACACACACTGCTCCCTTTATATATTGTGCCCTTCAATGCACCACTGAGTGGGATAAGCCAAGGGGATATGCTTAGATCCTATTATTTTCCATTCAAAGGACATATTTCAAAAGATTTACGATCTATTTTAAGCATAACCCCATTGTTCATCAAAGTGCATTAAATGGTGTTACATCGAGGGAGCATGGTGTGTATATATGCAAACTTAGGCGTGAACATTCGGTGAAGGGGAGATAACTCCTTGCTAACTGCAATGGGAGATAACACCTAGTTTTATTGCTGCTAAATTATTAAGCTTATGCTTGTGTTCTACAAGAACAGCTATGACTTGAAATGTATGTATTTTCTGTATTGGTGTATATTCTAATCATTGTTGATTGTGAAACAAATAATATACCATATAGAGTATAATATACAATCTTAGTTAACAATAAAACGTTAGTGCTCAGCTTTTGATGATAACGTGGATTGGGATGGCTACAAGTCTTGGTGAGAGTTATCTACCCCTTGCTTTATAACAATTTTGACGTATTTATAGATATAACTATACTATACACCTCCATATATCCTTTTCTTGTATGTGTAGATGAGTATATCTATATATAGCATAGTATTCTGTATATGGTTTTATCAAATATATAATATGTTGTTTGTATTAAAACTTGTTTATGATACTCTCAACAAGCTAAATAATATATTAGTAGAATATTTAGAGGCATGTCTAAAACAATGGCTGTCCACACAAGTTAATATCCACAGAAGAATACATTGTCTGATTGATCTTCAATGTGAAATTATTTATTTCATTACACAATTTAGTTAAAAGTAAATGTGAGAAAGATGTCAGTTAAAAAGTATGTACAAATAGTTATTGTTTGACAATGTTTGACAATGTTAAGTCTCTGGAATTCTGTCTGTTACTTAAATGTCCTGTCTCTCCTGTTACTTAAATGTCCTGTCTCTCCTGTTACAGTTTGTCACTGGACCATACGGACAACTGGCCTACCAGCAAGGTGCGCAGACTGGAGCCATGATACAAGCACTTCCTGTTGAGGTTTGTACTTCAGTCATAAACCTAATGCATTAGCCATATCCAGTCATAAACCTATGTATGCATTAGCCATAGTCATTCCTAAACCTATGTATGTAAGGAAGTCAGTCCTAAACGTATGCATTATGACATCTTACTGTAAATACTGTTGTTCCTTCCATCGATTCATCACAAATGGGTGAGATTCCTGTGACCTTAAATACCATAATAACTCTCCTTCCACCATCGTCTGTATTTCATATATTGAATTCTTAAACCAAATATGTTTTTCTGTTTCTTTCCTTGACTGTCATTATAATGGACACTTTAAATGTTAAAGTCTATCTTTCATTCTGTGCAATGAAGGTTAAGATTTAACATGAAGAACTGTTCATAGTTGTCCAATCCTGTGCATTACCGTATGTACCTAACACAAGAGCTCTGTCCACAGGATCATAACTCCAATGATGAGACAGTTCAGCATCACTATCAAGCATTTGCTGCTGCCGCCGCCAAGTAGAGTACTAGTAAGTACCGCATCACTCATGCTTTCATTAAGTACAGTGCTCTTTCAATATAACGCCCTTCGATGCACCGCGGATTCGGATACAACGTGGGGTCCAACGCATAGCCCATTTTTTATTTAAAAAAAAATGTCTCCAATTATATTCGTTGATATAACACGGGTATTATAACGTGGGTGTCATGTCATGGACCCCAACTTCAGCGTTATATCGAGGGAGCACTGTATATAGATATATAGAATATTGACAATAACTCACAAGTCTTGTGACAGAAAGTAAGGACATTCCTTTATAAATAATATTAACATCCATCGTATGTCATGACAGTTATAGTTGGCTTACATCAACACTGGAATTATTTAGAATAATTTAGGAACATGCAAGTTCTGTTTCTACATTTTTCTTGGGTTGCAATTTTTAGGTTCAGTGTGGCAACTGACTTTTAATGTTAGGATTGGCTGCCTATAATATTACAAAATTGTCTACGGTACTTTAAATTGGACTCTTACAATATTTATTGTTTTACAGATGTGACATGCTGATTGAGTGCATGTTCTCCAGGCGTCGGAATGGCTACAGACATATGGTCATGTTGTGCAGACGTCGGAATGGCGACAGACATATGGTCATGTTGTGACTGGGATGAGTGAACTTTGACCTCTCCATGTTTCATGAAGGAGTGATTGACACACGACTATTTTTTACCATTTTGCAAATTCACATACGTTGACTGCGGGAGTGCAAGGACTCATTGCAAGATTATTTTTGATTTTCTTTTTGTTGAGAGAGTTTCATTGTTATTGTGACCAGATGAACTGTTTAACTTGTACAAAGATGTTTCAATCTTGATTTTTAGTACATGTTTTACTGTATAGAATTTTTGTGTTGTTTTGCTATTTAGATTTTAGAAAACTATGTTGATTTTATTCATGTTTCTTTGATTTTATGGAAGTTTCTTGTGAAAGGAATGAGATTACATTGGAATATTTTGCTAATAGTAGATTTTGATGATGGGAATATTGTAGCCAATGAATTTACAGTTTGTCAGAGATTGTTAATTTGTGAAATTGAAGGGATATTTTTGCATGAAGACATTTGAGAAAGTGCACTTTGTCTTTTACATGCCTGTGTGTAAAAGTTTTCATCTAGTGCATTGTCATTGTGGCAAGACTTTTTTTGCCAACATTCATGATTATTGAGCTAGAATCAACATGAACCTCCCTGTTGTACAGTGCATTGTTGTAGAACGCGTGCTTATACAGGGATACACGTACGAAAATATATCTTACTCACTGATGAAATATATAATTGAATAGAATATTTTTCAAAATTAATATATTTGTTTGGAGTTTTCTAAATTTCTTATCAGCAGCTTCTTTTAATGATTCTTTATGAACAAATATATATCAATTGATCATGTTGATACTGTGATAAACATAGAATCAAACTAAAGCATATCATATGGTTGCCTGCATGAGGGTAGATCTACAAGTAACAGTACTGGTCCCTGTATATTCACATGTAGACTATAGTGTAGATTTAGATGCTTTTTTACTTTGTTTTTTACTTCCTACAACCAGGTTTATTGGTTGATATGGTGATGATGTACAGATGTTGTTTATTGTGTTTCCATGGTGATCTGTTATTTGGTGGTTGTTAGAAGAAGGAATGGTGTCTTGATGTATATGTCCATGCATCCATGTGTCCATGGTTTTAGATTATAGAAAGCAAAAACTGTACCAGTTTTTGGAAATGTCATGATAGATTTCCTGTTTCGTGGCCACATGTTGGGGTATCTTCCCACTCCTAGAGGCTAGCTTGTACAGTGTTTATGTTGTGTTTGCAACACGTCAACCCAATTGGTGCCACTAGGAAATAAGAATATGATAAAGCACATCCAAGATGATTTCACCACAATGTCAGCATTCTAAGTAGCAGAATCTTCAACCTTCATTTCCATACCTCTCCACATCCTTCTTTGACCTTGTCTAGGTCATCCTGATAGAGCAGTAGTGTACACCTTAACCCTCTACCTGCTGAAGGCGAGTTAACTTGCCCGATCACATGCAAAAATAGATCACTTTGATTTTATTCAGCAGGGTC